>JAQFXT010000104.1:0-86147 GCA_034683725.1 Strigamia crassipes
GATGGTATTTAAGATTTTGAAATTTTCATTATCCCCAAATGTAGTTAATTTTACCTTTTCCTAACGAACTGCCCACTCTGCACAAATAATTTAGTAATTGCTGAGCTTGTTAATTTTATTTGTGTTGTGACTTCATAATTCAACAAACTTGTAATTTTAATATTGTTTTGCGGAAGTCTAAATTTGACTCTTCTGATTCTAGTTATTAAATTATATTTATGTAAAGCTGTTGGGGGTGATGAGAGCTTGCGCGCCAACAGATGACAGCACTTGGTGCGTGATTTAATAATGCAAACTCGTTTTATTTAATATGAAAATAAATAGCAAAGAAATATTTCCGGGCTGAGCAGCGAGATGTGTAAACAAGAAGAATTTTCAAACAAATTTGGCTATTTTTTACTGAAATTGTCCGCTTGATTTGGGTGCAGGGAAAAAAATCATGGAAGTTATTAAGACTGAAGCAGGTGGTACAAAGTAGTCTGATTACTAGCGAATGAACGTGAAGCACAGACTTTTGTCAGATTTCGATCAATTTTTCATAAGATTAAAATGTGCAGATTTAAAGTGAAGTTTATTGATTTAAACCAGAGTTGATTGTAATTAATGGAATTTTTTTTCTTAAAGGTTTTAGGTTTATTTAATGTATTATACAGGGGGGGTTTTGAACTGGTGAGAGTCATTCAGTGTACAGCCTTAGGTCGATTTGAGATGCAGAACGGACGTTGGCTAATTAATGAAACCAGTTGAGGGATCATAAATATCAATCGGATATATTTTCCAATACTGAACTTGACATTGAGGCGCTAAATGTAAATTTGTTGTGATTGCCCAGAAAGTGGTGCATTACCAGATGTCATTTCAAGGGGCCGAATGCATCCATTTGATTTTTTTTTTTTTTTTTTTGGTTTGTTTGCTGACATGTCATCTCAGTAGAGTTTGTTTATTTAATTACCCTGAGTGGTTGGAATGAGTAATGAAGCCTCAATTAAACTGCAACTTTGGATGTGGAATGTGGGGAGAAACTCAGAATATCTCTGATGTTTGCAGTTAAAGATGTTACCTGTGAAGTTGTTTGCATTTTTGAGGAAAATCCATATTAGTGCTAGTTGGGCACTTAGCAACTTACTGCTGTACAGCGAAGCTTACATTGGAAGAGTGGGGAGTGGTTTTCAAGCTCCTGTCCTCTGGCTGGTAAACTAAAAGGGTTCGTTTTTTAATATCTTGAAACATGTTCGTGCATTTAATTGCCGTATCAAGGTCACAGGTTTTTTGGATAGAGCATCGTGTTTTGTTTTTTTGTTAAATAGATGAATCATACTGCTGTGAAGATAAATGACAAGTAATTCTTGTAATTAGGAAGATGGATGAATGCAATTTTCACATTACAATAGTTTAGTTACTGGTGTTTAAGCACACGGTATGGTTACTGTTAACACACGGTACTGTTAAATTTGAATAAAATTGAGTAATTTAAGTTCACTAATAATTCATAAAGCTTTTGGATACAGATGGATTTGTGATTTGTAGGTGTAGAACATGACTTCGTTTTTCATCTCTTTACTATTATTGGACCAGCAAAATCCACTCCGGTGACCGCGAATGGTCGGCATCTGGTCGTCTTGTCAGCTGGGAGTGCGCCGGGTACTTCTCTCATCAGTCGTCCTTGTATTTTCTTACAAACGACGCATCGATTTAGTATTGACTTCAAGGTCCTCTTTGCGGATGGTGTCCAATATAGTTTATAAAATTTAGATAAGGTGGCTGTTAATCCGCAATGAAGGACCTGTGGTTGGGAAAATTGCAAAATTAGTTTCGTAAGCAGATGATTGGGTGGTAAGACCAAGCGCTGAATGGCAGTTGGCAAATCCTGCGATTTTTGCAGTCGGGTTTGCAGCACAATCAATCCATCTGCGTTGAGACAGGGATTTAAGTCTCGCAATTTTGAATCTGCGGGAATCTGCTCGCCATCTCTCAGTCTGTTCAGTTCTCTGCTATAAATTTCGGCCTGCGCGAATCGAATTACGCCGGACTTTGCTCGCTCCAGTTCGGCTGCTGTCAGTGGATCTCGATTTCTGTGTTGTCTGAATCTGACAGTCCATGCCAGCGTTCGAATTGCTTTTGAGAACGATCCGAACTTTTTTTGGCAACGAAATGAACGTTACCGATTTCGTCCATTCGCTTCATCGCCTAAATCACTAGGCGACAAATTTCACTCATTTCGTCGCCCATTCATTTTGTTGCCAAAAAACGCCAGGCGATGAGATGACCCCACCTCTTTATGACGATTACGGTGCTGAAGTGATTATCACGTGACCTGTGCGGACAATCACATGTATAATCGCTTCAACATTTCATCGCTTAGGTCTGAAAAAGAGCTTTTAGTGCTTAAAATATGGCGGAGACTGATAGTACTGTTACCCTTGTGGTTTTTACCAACAATTTTTAATTTGAAAATGATTCTTAAACTAATTTTAAATATTATCTTCAAAATTCATGTACAAATTTATTTTGAAAATTTATTTAGAAAAATATTTTAAATGCAAGTCATGTGACGTGTAGTGTAATCACTTGGACCTGGCATGGGTCCTCAATAATGCAGGGATTGTGTTATTGAAATAATTACTCCAGCGCCTTCAGTGGCTCTTTATTGAAACACCTTAATGATTATTTTTTTATTGTGATTTTTAGTTACTAGGGCAACACTGTTGGAGGAGGGGGCCCCTCCTATTTAATTAGGTTAATAAAATATCATTGTATTATTATTATTATTATTATATTATCATTATTGCATACGTGTTGTATTGTTTTAAAAAAATAAAAATAAAATTGTATGCGTTTATTTTTCTGGGTTCCATAGGAACGAGAAAGATTAATCTCTTTAAACGAAGATTTATGATTTTGATTTTAAAAAACACAACATTAAGTTCGGATCGAAGCTAAACTTAGGTTTATCGTGAGAAATATTTCTGTTCTCGAATGCGTGTATTGATTTGAATAAGATTTATTCTCGGCATTAAATCACCCAATTACTTTTGTATCAATTTAGTTTAGAAGCGTTGAAGCTGAAAATGTTCGCCATCAAAAACTGATAACACTTTAATAGCTGTTTACTCGAATTTAATTACCGTAAAGGAATATTCTAAATACCATTATTCTTTTATTTATTTTTTTATTACAGGAAAGAAAACTCATTTGTTGATCCTCGTTAAAACCTGATGACAAAATTTGTAAGTTAAATTCCAAAGATTTATTCTTTCGGTAGCAATATTTCAATTTTTCTTTCCAGTACTCCAAGTTTTGTCGCGGTGTCGTAAGGGTTAACGTTTGATACCACTTTAACGTGCAGAAATTAATATTTATGCCTGAATGCTGACCTGGCTCAGTGATTTCGCTTCAAGGAGAAAGAATTATGAAAGAAGAGAGTCAGCAGTTTGGCTTCATTAATATCGTTTACGAACGACCTCCTGTTGAGAAAAGAATCTAAAAATGTTGTTGATATTTAATTCCGCTTGTGGTACTTTGAAGAGCTGAAATTGACCTAAGCAATTGCACAAACAGCGCACGCTATGCCGGGTTTCTTAACGCTTGACATACTTTCTACAGGTACTAGTTTATTTGTTAATTTTGCAAATTTTAATGGCTTTAATTGTCTTGTTTTCTTATTAGAAACAGCCATCAAAATGTCAACGAGTTGTTATTGTGGAGATATTCAGCTGCAATCCGACTTCGAGGAAGTTTACTGGGGTATGTTAAATTTGTTTTGCGTGTCTAAAAGATGAAAATTGACTGTGGTCAAGTTATCATTTCTAAATTTTAAAACAAAGAAGCACAATCCATCTAAGCAAATCTAATCGCAATATAAGAACATTCGTGGTTTCTTTCTTACAGTTCTCGTATAGTTCAAAAATACATTTTACAATATAGTTTTAGATTTGCCCAATTAATCTATTTCAAAATGTATATCATTTTGTGGAATTCAAGTATATTAAACAAAGCATTAAATAATTAAATAATTATAATACCAATAAATCAATTAATAAAATATAAAATTCACAATTTGAACCGTATTTGAACCAAGTTAACTGTTTGCACAGAACTGAATGCGCAGTTGGAATTTTGCATCAAGTTACCAGGCGCGAACTCTACTTTAGTCTTAGGGTTTCTGGTTTTATTACCACTTTAAATGTTAAATAATTTAGTATACATATGGCAATCGAGTGGAATTATAAATTAAAATTTAATGAAACATACTGCAGTGATACACTATTGATGTAGATTGGTTAATTTGCATTTCAACCCAATGCTATTGACGTTCATTAATCATTACCATTACCATTACTGACAATTAACCAGCGTTTCGGATCTTGAGTATCTCAGGACTACAGTAGAACCGCTGATGATCGTCGGTCGGTGCAACATAGACCTGGAATATGTGATTTTTTTCAATGATGGACGTGAACTAATTATTTTGTATTATCATCTGACTAATTTTGAAGGGCAGTTTTTAACAATTGCCAATTGTTACAATTTGGAGCTTGTTTGTAATTGAGTTGCATTTTTTTTTTTCACTATTAGCGTATGAATTTTACGCAGTAACGATACTGAGTAAATCCATTAATCTATGATATGATTGGATTAGTGAAACTGAAAAGGATCGTTAAAATTGATAGACTAAATGATTTCTAAAGTTTTAATTGAAAATAAATGAGCTGGCGTGTAATTATCGAATCTAATAACTGAGTGGCATTCGTTGATTCGTTAGCGAGAATCTTCCAGTGCAAAAAAAAAAAAATGAAGTGTTTTCAAAAATGCACAGAGTTTAGATTTACATCAAATTTAAAAAGAATTTAAAAAAAAGAAACAAAAATCAATCAAAATGTGTGTCAATTGTTTATTACTCGAGTTTAAACTCTTATTCAGCAAAATCTGAGTTTGCAAACACAAACGAATGTTTCGGTGACATGATTTTTGAGCCGTGTTCTTGTCTGTACACCGGGACAGAATTTAGATGCTTCCACGGAACCATTTGTTTTAATATGTGCTGTTGTCACTTTTAGAAATTAGTCCCATGATATTTATGCAGTCATGTCAGCATTTCTTCCTCATTATTTCTAATTAAAATTTACTGTGAGGACAAATTATATTATTCTTCCAACAAATTAATCTTTAGACCTGCAACCTTCACTGTAATTCAAATGTTCAGTATAATTCAAACGAGGCATTAGTCACACTCGTTTCTGTCATTCTTCCCTGAGTTCACTGAATGATGGCTGCAAATTTTTTCAAAAATATTCCACATGAATCAGAGACTTAATTACTTTTGTCTTTATGAGTATAACTATCATTTTGGTAATCCAGCAGATTAGTCGTAAATTTTTTTTTTTTTATATAAAAATGCTGTTGACGTTAGAAAAGTAAAGAATAAAATTGCCCAACTTAAATATTATGCAGCTATAAAATTAAATTTTTTTTCCTGCGCATGGTAGAAGCCAGTTTTAATCACCTCACAGATGGAAACTAAGTACCAGCAAACTATATCCACCTCACCAATTGCTGAATGTGCATATTCCCCCTTCGCCGTCTCCAATCTGTGAGAAAAGTGTGTTCCACAGTTGGTCTCCTGCAGACCATTAGGTCTGCCATAAAGTGAGTTAGTGATGTGAGCGATGAAATTAACGAAATTAAAGAACCCTCTCCTTTCGAATATGGCTCCAGTCTGACACTACGGCTTTGGGGACACCGACGCGGTCTGGGGTTGGCGTCTTCCAACCGTGGCTAATAGGCTGGCAGTGGTTTGGGCATGTCGTTTACGTTGACTTTTCCTTGTGCAAGAATATTCATGTAATGAGATTTGATATAAAGTCATAAAACTGCTAGGGTGGAAAGGAATATATATATGCAATTTGAAATTTTGTAACAGTTTCAATTTTTGTTATGGAGTATGCAGTTGATGTTGCTAAAGCATTCTTGGGAATATGAACATTATTTTTTTTTTGGGTATTTGTCATTATGCTAAGTTTATTTTGATGGATTTAAATATTTAATGCATGGATGATTTTTTTTTTTTTTTTTTTTTTTTGACGAATTTTGAAAACATCTTCATGAGTTCTTTGTTGATTTGGAGACGTCGTCTTGTGTTGCTTTTATTTGAACACGATCATCAAACATTTTATTTCACAATTTGTCAACACCCAGAAGGAAATAATGGTTTTTGTAATTCAATTTCAGTGTTGGTTGCACTTTAATTTCGATTTAATATTAACAAATATTATTTTATAAAATTGGAAATTATTATTTTTTTTTTTTTTTTACTATTGTTTGCACATCACTTGGAAATTGTTTGATCAGCTTAATTTAATAAGAAGAATGTTTTTAGGTGTGGATTCAAATCCCAAAGTGAAGATTTTTAAGCTTTTTTTGAAAGAAAAAATATTTTTTTGGCATTATGTCAATTGAAGCGAGTGGTAAACGGATATTTTCGTTGGGAATCATCCTCACTGAAATTTTAATCTCTATTGAGGCTTGGGTGCCTTGCCTTACACACATTTTTTTTTTTTTTTATCTTTCTCATTACTGATAAAGGGTTCTTTTTTATGTTTTCTTCTGCACAGGAGATAACATTTCAAATAATAGCAAGTTCCTCTCCCTTGAAATTTCAACTAGTCTTTCCATATGAGCGCCCTAGCCGGAATGTGATTACGCAGTTTTGCATATTTTAGTTCACACACACTACATCCTTCTTTCTTGACGCTTTCAGAAAAATTCACGTTGTCGTTTCAATCCTCGCGAGAGGAATTGGTGTGGTGTGAAATCTTTACACCCATTTCCATTAAGACGAAAACGGGGTAAATTAATTTTTTTTTAGGAAAAACAATAGAAACATAGTTTTTTTTTTTTTACGATTAATTTATTTATGTTAGTATGTTTTGAAAAATTGAATTGGAATTTAATTTTAAGATGAATATCCATATGATTAATCAATGCGCGTCGAGTTGATTGATTTATTGAATTATACTGGCGAAGTGGGGTTTTTGGCAAGACTTAATGCATCGTCATCTTCAAGTTTAAAATTTTATACATTTTAGAATTGATTTTTATTGATTGATTTTATCAGTCAATAGTTTTGATTCACACTGCTACACCGAGCCACTTCTATCTGTCATAGGTAAGTGTGCACACCTGTACTGTCTATCAGTGAATAATTAGTATGTGTCACAGTGGTGGCAATTGAGGGTGAAATAAAGTGTGCCTGTGTATAAGTGGGTGCTAAGCTAGAAGTAATGGGTATTAAACATCCATTAACGCAACAGTTTATAGCTCGCTTAAAACTAAAAAATTTCTTAGGAAATGAATTTGTAGAAGAAAAAAATAAGTCGTGAAAATGGAAATTCAGTAGAGTTTTTGTAATCCGAAGTATATCTTACGAGCGGGTGTCGGATTACTGCAGATTGTCGGATTACTGGATTTTGAGTAAAAAATAGAACTGCAGGAAGAAATCACTCTGTTTATTAATATACCGTAGTGTTTACTTTACTAATAGATGGCAATTTAGAGCACGTGCATAATAATTGCGAATAATAATTAGTTAAAAATTTGCATGTTGTCATAACAACATGAATAATAAATTATTTGTGTAATGGCAGCTGAATTTAGGAGATGTGTATATTTCCCTGTGTTTAATATTGTGAAGAGTGAGCATGGACTTAGAAAAACGTATCACACAATACAGGTTACTTACTGTACAAATAACTAAAGTTTGCGCCCGGTATCTTGATGTTAAATTCAGGGCCGTGTGAAGGAAAAGCCGCGTACGGGGCAAACTGAATTAGGTGCCCCTGGCTGATGTACTGATTGATGCACTGAAATTTAATAACTTGGAATTTTTAGATCAAAATATTATTTCACAAAAAAATAGAATTCTTTTTTTCTTTTTTGTATTCAATTCAATTCAAAATTGTATTCAAATTCAATTGAAACTTAATTTCTATGTTACCTTGAAATTGATATCAAATGCAAAGTCAACTGAAGTCAAATAAACGAAAAATGCTCACATAAAATTCCTTACCCATTCAGCGATCTTATCTAAAAAGTTTGTTGCTTTTGTTTGTACTTCCAATATTGACTCTCCGAAGAACAAAGCTGGATAATTGAAAGCCAATTGAATTGTATTATCTTCTCGTTTTTCTTGTCACACTAGAAACCTTTTGATTAATGACTCAACTGGAATGAAATAGTAGATCTATTGACTTTTTTTCTCTTTATTTTTTCCCTCCGAAGACCGCTCTATTTGATTTTCATCCGCGGAAATTCAAACAAGTTCCGCAAACCAAACAAGACTTTTCCATTTTACCTGCAGCCAGACTTTTTTTCACTATACTCTTTTCTTTTTGTTTTCCATCTCACGTCAGTATTCCCTCGGTATTGTCGTTTAGACAGGGAACACGACATCTATGTCCAACACAGCCAACAAGAGAAAAAAGGGACGAAGCGCCTTCAATTGTTTCTACCCACAAAAGGACCTCTGGAGACTAAGGTTTTGATGGTTTGTTTGTTTCTTCACTCTAGGAGGACCTATATCTTTCGAGATGCAGGTCTAGAAAAGTCTGAAGTGCCAAGACAAGGTACAGTATATACTAACACTGCACACAATACCGATAAGCACAACATGAGTCCCGGATATAGTCTCATAGGTATCAGTTTGTCGCATTCGGTGTTCTTTGCTTTGTGCAGCGCAGTGCAGGGCAGACAGTTGTTTTTATTTGAAGGTATTATTGATTGTTGTGTTTGGGAGGAAAGTTTGGGAGGAGACTTTTGACATATTTTGAGACTTTTAAAAAGAAAAGTAAATACAGTTTTTGAAGTTTTGTCATATTTTTTCTTTGTCGACTTCTTTTTTGACTAATCAAATTGGTTTGCACTTTTTTGTCTTTAAAGCAGTGATTGGCAGTCGATTTTAGGATGTATTGATTTTGGAAAACAGGGGAAATTAGTTTTTCAGCCCCATCGGAAATTTGAAACCTTGTTATTTAAAAAAATGAGATTAAATCAATTCTTAGAACAGTTTTCCATCTTGACAGCAAGATTATATCGCTACATGATTTTTCTTTGGATTTTCTGCCTGTTAGTTAGTGAACGACTGGCTTAGTGTTGATGTGTTTGCAAAATTGTACATTAATGATTTATAGATAACAATATCAGTGTTGCGTACAATAATAATTTAATAATATTGAAAGAAATAAAGCTTTAGTCTTGATCCAAGTTGATACAGTCAATGTGTAGTAAAGAAATTACAACTGTACAGGTTAATTTTACAAACAGGATTAATTAAACTCCCTTAAATTTGACATATTAAAGAATATGCTGTACAATATATATGGGTTCAAACATATATTGTATAGCGTATTCTTTAATATGTCAAATTTAACGGAGTTTAATAGCAAACTTATAGTTACGCATAAATGGTAGTTTAAATAAACAGGATTAAGTAGGAGTGGGTACTGCCAGTGTTAGTAACAAATAATACTGATATTAGCCATTGCTGCTGCCAGTACGCTAAAATTAATTCCTACAATTTCATCACCGATCCTCAGCCCATCACCGATCCCAGTCTAACACTGATAAATTGAGCTCGGTTTGTTGAATTTTTTGACGATTATTTTTTCTTTGTCATTTCTCGAATAGAATGTTATTTCGACATAAGCAAGTTGAACACAGGGTCTTTTATATAGTTTGCGTGGAGGTTCTCATGCTGAACTTGCCTGTATACACTCTGGACTAGGTGGAAATAACACCCATGCATAATTGTGTCTGGCAACACTTCCTTAGACGCACTCAACGCCGCAACCTCGAAATCGCTTATGTGGTATACAGTATCCAAGTCGTATCCTGTTAAATCTCTCACCAAATTGTTCACCTTTTGAAATATCGGGAGGTAAGCTGCCCTTGGCGCCACAGGCAGTATTTTTTTTGGAGCCAACGTTAGTACCAACTTGGCAGTGCAGGGTATATAAAGTTGGGTAAATAAAGTTGGCACCACTCGAAATGTACCGTCCCCTAGGATACTTGTGGCCTCTCCTAGGTGACGTAAATCTTTAGGTAACGTTCATATTTTATATATGCAATTATATTTCTATGTATTACAATGTAGTTTGAAATATAGTATTTAATGCAGAAATAATATAATAAAAATTTGCGTAAAGTAATACATTTTGTAATACATTTACTGGGAAAATCTAAAACTATGTTGCAGAATATATTTTTGTACAATGTGGGTAGCTAATACATACAGTACGTCATGTGATTACAACTTTAAAGGATTTCTAGATGGCGATAAGAGTAAAACATTCACTTTATTCATTGTGCAATAGTTAAATGATTAATCTGAGAATGAACTGTGCAACCATAAGCTTAATGTGGTTATCAGTTGTTGCTGGAGTTAATCATGTTTATGTTTCGGTATTAAACTTTCAAATTGTAATCTCATTATATCCCGACAACGTATTCTGGATATACATACTGTATCCAATGCAAATAAACTTAATTTTCCTGCAATATTGCATAATTTAGTCATCAGCATTTAAAGTTGAGTTTCTCTTTCTCTACTTTCTTTTTCTGTGCATTGATTTTACAGTTTTCATCTTTTAGTATTCGATTTAATTTGTCGAAACAGGGAGATCGGTTGCAATAATACTGATGTGACACATTTATAATTTGTTTATCACATGGTAGGTCGATCTATCTTGCGTTGTTGCCAGGTGGTGAAATATGAAGGACGAAGTTGAGAATTAATGTTGTAATTGATTATAGTCTGTAACTTTGATAATTAATTTTACCACTTTCTCCTAAGGCCCTAAGTGTAATTTTTGTTTAAAGGGACAAAAACTGGTACAAAAATTTGAAGAAAAAAATTATAAAAAATTTGTTTTTAAAAAAATTACCGTAGGTTTGTACATATTTCTATATATTTAAGTACTGTAGTAAAGATCCTCATAAACCCACTGAGGATGGCCTGAGATGGCCGAAAATGTTTTGGGTAAAAATAACTTTATTAAGCGCATTCTTTAACATGTCAAATAGAAGTATTAAAAGTAAACCATAGTTACGCAAATTAGTAGATGAATTAAAGATTTGTTGTGGTACTGTATGAAATAAGTGATAATTTAATATTTTTCTTGCCATTTTTTTCCGACTACACTTTGCATACGAAGAACAGGATTTTTCTTGCTAGAAGTTTTCTAATCTGTTGTCAAGTTTTGCCAACGCCCCAGTGCATCGCAAGTAAAAGTATAGGTTTGCAGCAGAAGCTGTATCGCTTTTCTATTCTGGGCTTGTATAATGCTCTTTCTTACCACTGAGGGAGGTCTCACCACAACTCCACACGTTTGGAAATGGAGCAACACGTACTTCTATCTGCTGGGGGAGTACTGTCTCACTTTTTCTCCCCTTCCCTATTCCCCACGGACTCACTTCACTCTTATGTCACCTTAGTGACCTAAAGATAAGTGTTTGGATGTAAGATATCTAACAGTACAGTAATCAAATAACGATTTGAGGGTTACAGTATAGGAAAGAACTTCACTTCAAAATTTTACGCGCGGTTTGGTATTTCCTGCCAAAAATTTTGAATGCGCGATGTGTTTTGGTAAGAGTTTCGATACTCCTATGATTCAAAAATACATTGCAATGTATTGTGAAATGTATAGATTTCGCTGAAATGCATTTTGTAATACATTTTTGCATGCTATTGGTTTTTAAATCACAATA
This sequence comes from Strigamia crassipes, assembly GCA_034683725.1. Lineage (NCBI taxonomy): Eukaryota > Metazoa > Arthropoda > Chilopoda > Geophilomorpha > Linotaeniidae > Strigamia > Strigamia crassipes. Next base: position 11,764 of record JAQFXT010000104.1, read on the forward strand.
CATCTTGTAAAATGTATTACGAAATGGATTCCATTTTACAATAGAAGTTTGGCGATTACGTTTTTTTTTAACTTTAAATAACTTATAACTGATAGATATAAGTTATAAGTTATTGATTACGTTTATACGTTCAGAATAATGTGAGTTATAAAAAAAAACGAATTATAAGTTATTTGAAGTTAAAAACGAAATTGCCAAATCTCTAATGTATGATTGTACCATACGGGCTGCCACGATTTTTACTTTTACTTTGAGACTTTAGACATACAGTTGTAATAATTTAAAGAATGTGGTGTTGTGCAGCCAAGCCACCACCATTCATTATCGAACTCCAATACTCTACGCTTGGGATGTATCATTAACTTTGATCTCGGCGCCTCAAGATTTATCAATAGTAATCAAGTGTGCAATGACTTTACTTGTGGGCTCGTACTTGTATCAATCCAATAAAGTTGAGTTTATTCGATTATGTAGAATAAGCCATCTGTATGGTAAGTGGCTGAGCCTCTAGTCCTTTCTTGATGCGAAGCCAGCAGGTTGTCTTTGTAATGTGAAGTAATAGCTGTGAAACAAGCCACAATAAAATGTTGGTAGCAGGTTTGGGTGACACTGACTGTGCGGGCAAATAAATATGTTGCCATGTAAATGTCTTAATTTATCATGCTAGCCTACTGATTCGTGTCGGTTATTTATTGGCTCCACGATTGGAACGTGCATTTTGTAGTGTGAGTTGGCCCCGTTTACAATAATTAATAGTATATCAAGTGAAACGAGTTTGTGTGGTGTGAGGGTATTAAAGGCTGTTCAAATTAAAGGAGTGAAATTGATGATGGAAAATTTAAAATGGGTGCGTTGGCAGTGACATCGTGTTGATTGTGGGAAATCGGTTAGGTCTTCAGAGGAGAAAGAAGGGGTCAAGTATGCACATATATTTATAAGTTTTAGCTGAAATAAATTGGCAATTTTTCTTTAACTAAATTTTGGTCATGTCTGGATTGATGTTACAGACGGTTTAAACTCAATTTTTTTTTGTTTTTAATTTTGCATACAAAGAACTTTTACTTGTGGTTCAGTTACTCTGTGTGACAAGTTTATATCCAGTGGAATCTTTTTTGTAGTTCTAATTGAAATATTGGCTAGCTAAAATGACTTTTTATCTTTTGCATTGTGTTCTAAAAACGTAAATTGGTTAAAAGGGTTTATCTTGCTGGATCTCGGCTGGAATACAATATAAAAGAAATAGGACATGAGAAAGAAATGTGTTGGTGTATGTCTGAAAAGGAGTATTGGCGGATCGATATCAGCCAGATCTTGTTGTTCAGAGGTGAATACTGATCACTCTTTGCCTCACATCTCATATAGTCCATGATGAGAATTTTCAAGCATCTGTGGAATGGAATGTATAGTGTAAGTTAAAGAAAATGTTTCTAAAACTGTAATAGATTTTGTTTAATGCAGTAGGCACTTTCATGCGCACGACAGTTAAGCATTTGCGAATGTGTCTAGGTCAACTAGGCGCTTCATGAATGTTTAAATGCTATGCGCATGCCCCGCTGTGACTGAAAGCAGACTAAATCGGCCGCTACTTTTGAAGTTGATTCGAGACAAGCAGTTTAAATATGCTGTTTCAAATGCTGTTTAGACTAAATGAAAACTTTTTCTCCCAAAACAGCTGCCCAAATTGTCACGGTCCACGGATTTGCTGTGTTTTGTTTTGTTTGGAATTGGGAGTGTGGGATTAGGTTTTGTTTGATGTGATGTTTGTTTTTGGGTCTGTTGGCGGCCCTTAGTTTCTAATGGCTTCTTTTTGCTTTTTGTGTTTATAAATAGCATTTGATCTGCTTAGGTTAATGTATGCGTGTAAGGGATCCGCATTTCTGGGCATGAGTCATCGGTGACCATGTGACTTGGTCCTTACTTGATATGCAAAGCTTGCTTTTTTTGATGACATAATTTGGGTTGGGGTCCAGTTATTGGACTGGCCTTTGGACTGGTTCAAATTCACAAAGTTTACCTGGGGGCTTGGAGTTCTGCAAATTGGGCAGATTTTTAGAAATTAAGAAAATTGGATTTCAACATTGAGTAACCTTGAAATTCTTTTAAAATTTAACATTTTTGCATGCGCATATTGAACTGATTGTTGTTGTTTGGTTGATTGAGATTTGTCAAAATTCGATTAAATTTGGTTGTCATTAACCAAAATTTGATCAAATTTGATAGAAATTAACCAAAATGTGATCAAATTTGATTGAGGTTTGTCAAAATTTGATTAAATTTGGTTGATATTAACCAAAATTTGATTAAATGTGATTGGTATTAACCAAATTTTGACCAAATTTGATTGAAATTGATCAAAATTTGATCAAAGTTGATTGAAATTTGATCAAAGTTGATTGAAATTTGATCAAAGTTAATTGAAATTTGATCAAAGTTGATTGAAATTTGATCAAAGTTAATTGAAATTTGATTAAAGTTGATTGAAATTTGATCAAAATTGATTGAAATTTCATCAAAGTTGATTGAAATTTTATCAAAGTTGATTGAAATTTTATCAAAGTTGATTGAAATTTGCCAAAATTTAATTGAAATTTGTCAAGATACGATTAAATTCGGTTGGTATTTACCAAAATTTATGACAATTATATTCTAATTATATTTAAAATTCAATAAATTGAATTGTCTGCAATACGTTTAAACAATTTCCAAATTAAAAAAAAAAATGATTGTTTAAATGAAATAGCAAACGGCAAACGTCAAACGAATTATCGCGTGCTGTCTATGTGGAATTCAAGATGGTTGACTTGTAACCTTTGTTAAAAATCCACCAGGAAATCAACAAAATCAACAAAAGCAACCCTCTAGGTGGATTTCAGAAATCGGATTTTTGAAAATCCGATTTTTATTTTATGACGTCAAAATCATCACTTCTGGTTTCCAAGAATCAACAAAATTGAACTAATCAGCGAAATCAAAGAAATCGATTTTACTTTGAACGCACCTATTGTTATATTTTAACAGAAGGATAGTGAAAAGGCTTTGTTTAAAACATCATTTTTTTTCTATTTTGTTTATAACTTACAAATATCTTTAGTTGGACTGTTTAAAGCTGTTTTATGTAAAAGTTGGAAATTTTGGCAAAACAATGTTGTAACGCGTGGTTATTATTTTTTAAGTGTGCAATAGGGAATAGGCTATAACGTATAAAAATGAAATGTGAATTGTGCACTTCAAACGGGATACAAGCGTAATTCAAATTTTGAAATTATTCATTTACGGCTAATCATATTCAGTGACTGTGTGTCTTCCGTGTTCTTTTCATTAATAATTTCACGCCGAACTTCATACCAATTTCTTTTAATCTTTTTCACTTTTTTTTCCGAATCTCTGGAGATTGTTCTTTTGGGCCGTGACGAACAAACTTTGGCAAGATTAACTTTTTAAATTTAATTTCAAGCAAATTCTCGTATGTTTTCATGTGGAAAACTAAACTTGGCATAATTTTTAGAGGTTTTTTTTATCAGTTCTAACTTTTGTTGTTGGTAAATTTTGACTACACTATCTAAAACAGCGCTCTAGATTTTTCTTGATAGTTAAAATTAGTAAATCGACAGTTATTTGAGGTCACAGGTCAGGTTAGGTCATGTAATCAAGCTGCCAATGCATTTGGCGATGGGGAAAACCAATGTTCCATAAATATAGACTTGAAATTGGTTTACATTAGACGAATTTTGCAATTTATACTTTTTGTTGTAGTTTTTTTTTTAAACGCTGTCTGGTGATGGAAAAGAGAAATATAACCAGTACGTATTGTGGTCCCTATGCAAGGATGGCACGCAAAAGCATAAAGCGTTTCAAATTTTTATTTTTTATTTGATAAAATTTTAAAATACTTTTTTTTTTCTTTGGTTTTTTAAAAAACTTTGAGTGGTTTTTCGTGTTATTATACATTCTTGTTGGCGACAGTATTTTGATCTCTCCATTTTGACAAAGTTATTAACTGTGATGTTAAAAATGGAGAAAACTGAAAGGGTGGTAATAGATATGTTAGAGGCAAGCCAATCCAATCCAATTGACTTGCGCTCCGTCCCTCTCGGAATTGACTGTAAACAACTCTATAAAGATTGAAAAAAGACAATTGTACAAGAAGAAGATGGCATAAATCAGAGTGTATAAACATGTTAGTCTCGCCAAATTGATTTGATCTTCTCTATTTCTCTGCTATAGAAAACACTATTGCTCTTGTCTTCAGTCTAGAAAATTCCAAGAAAAGACATTACCAATCTTCTTGAATTACAAGAGCACAAGGCAATAAATTGTACTTCATAAAATAGCTAAACTTCGTATCAGTTTTTTTTTCTTCTTTTTTTTTAAATTTTTTTTTCTTCTTAAGTTGATTGTTTTTTGTTTATGGCTTGGGTGTAATTGAAATTTGAAGAATCCAGTAAAATAAATTTGAAAGAACATTTATTTTAATTAATGGATAATTCTATAAATTTAATTGATAATTCTAATTAATTAAAGGACATCAATTCGGGACTGCCGCGAGGGGTCGCACAGCTTCACAGGCATCCTCTAGTGATGAAAAAAGTTATTTAAAAATTTAATTTTTGGTAATTTTCAATTATTTTTATATTAATGACTAGATGTGTGCGATATTAAATTTTGAATATCGCAATTAGACATTGCTTTCGATATATTTCGATTTGCGATGTATTGCGATTTGCGATATATTTCGATTTGCGATGTATTGCGATTTGCGATATATTGCGATTTGCGATATATTGCAATTTTCGATATATTGCAATTTGCGATATATTGAGATTTGCGATGTATTGATATATATATATATATATATACATACGATAAATTAATTTTTAAATTTGTTATTCTGTTCCGATAGACATTTAAGTAGTGACAGGTTAAAGTGCAATTTGAACAAACATCCCAGTTTATATCAGTGATTGAGCTTCCCTCTGAAAAGGAAAAACAACCGATCAAAGGCTTTTTTGTGGCAATCGAAGGGCACTAGATGACGGTCAAGATTTGCCCAAGGGAGTGAAATGGTCAACCGTACATGTATTGATTCCATTACAGTAAGCAGATCACGTCTACCTTAGGGCAATCAAGGGCACAAGCGAGAAGAGTGTTGTTTACTTGTGCGATCAAGAAAGGAAACACCTCGGAGTCGTCTTTCCACGGTGCTTTATTATCACGGTCATTCGCAAACATCCTGCAGGGAAGGCAACCTACTAATTAAAATGGGGAATATATTTCTCCTATACTACTTTCCTTGGTGTAAGATGAGCAATTGACTTAATTTTTTATTTCTAACCTCTTGAGTGGTCTAATTACACCCAGTTTGGTGTTTTCCACTGCCCATACACAGCTTGTGGTCAGTGTGTGTTTGTGTCAAGATTGGCCGTAGATAGAGGTTGATTAATTTTTCTTCTGGTTGTTTGAAGAGAAGCAAATTAGTTTTCTCGTGTCTTAAGTGGATGGTGGAAGGAGATTAGAGAGCAGGGTTGTTTTGGCTAATTCTTGTTTGTTTGGGGTTAGAGTTTTTATTTTTATTTTTTAAATATTTTTGTTTGGTCTGTCATGCGTGGAACGTAATCTCTTGTCATATTTGACCTCAAAAAGAATTGATAAGCAAAATGTCGCAAAGTCATTGCTGAGGATGAGTGGACATATGTGAACAAGCATCATAAGCCATATTAGATTTGTGTAGAGTGACTGGCAGTTTTTGGTGTTGCACTCAGATTGGGGTGGATTTTTTATTTTAAATTTAATTTTTTTTTTTTTACTTGAAGTTATGGGTTGAAAGGAAGATGAGTTTGCTATCTTGGCACTTTTCTAGTTTTGATGTGTAAGGGCTTTTGATGACTTGAACTTGTGCAATGCAATAAGAATAATTTCACTATTTTGCTGTTTGATTTATTTTAATTGTAATAACATTAGGTGCGTTTAAAATGGTTAAGAAAATTTTACTTAACTGTATTTTGTTGATAATTTCATTTTCAGTTCAGGATATAATGTTTTTTACATTATATTTTGCATAACCCTTTAAGGTATGAGGCTATGTGGATTTAGGGACAACAACTTTCATGAATAGGAAAATTTTTTTGTAATTATTTTTTTTTTGCTAAAAATTTGGGACTTTGTTTGTGTGATTGGTAATAATTGGTTACTTATTTTATTAATTATTCCACATTGAAATTTTCTGCCCCTTGAAACTCCAGTGTAACAATTAAGCTGGCTTCACTGCATTTCTAAAGAGTGCTCCAACTAACAGCTTTAGCTAACAGCTTCAATCGTTCACCAGCAGAGGTCCTGGTAATCTGTTGCGCATATGGACACTAGCGCCCTCTATAAAATTAGTAGCGAACTGCTAAAAAACGAACGAGCACTTTCACCAATGGACCTGAAAACTGTCCCTGTATCCGTAAGGCCTTATACCAAAACGGCATATTTTTACCCTTACATTTCAAAAGGTTAAGTGAATCCAATTATTTTGCTTAACACTAAGCAAGGAGTTGGGTTGTATCTTATTATCTGGCAAAAAAGTCTTATTTATGCAAATAACAGATTAATTTTTTCCATTTGTGTTATAATAATAACACTTAACAATAAAAATGCATGTGAATAACAAGCCGTGTGCTTCGTACGATCTGTATTTCACAACATTTTATTTTAATAGTGTTCAACTGTAAGTAATTTATTTTTACGTATTACAATTACCGTAGTTAGACTATTTAAGCAAACTTTTTGCAAACTTTTTGCTTAACCAATTTGAACGATCTATTTTAAACCCAATAAGTCATAGATGTTAAATTTATTCACTTCTGTTGTGTGATAAACGTTACCAATAACTTTTTGTGATTGAAGAAAACAACTTTTAAAAAAAATGCTCATAAAAAGTGAGAAATGTTTACATGCTGCAACACGGTAGTAGTAAAATTGTGAGGTACGGATCTGCAAAACCTTCCCACTATTGACCGATTGCATTGAGTGGACAATAAGTTTCTTGAATTGCCGGCCGTATTTTCTTCTTTTCACTCTTGCGAAATACCTTGTAAAGAGGACGCACATACAAGTTGGTCAGTGAAAATAAATAAATTCTGTCTTAATAGAACGAAGCTTACCTGGCACGATTTATTTCGCTCACTAATGTTAGTTTATTATTAGTGTTATTTATTTTATTTTTTCAGTCTTTTTATTTTCACACAGTTTTTTGGTTTACGACTGATCCCTTAAGGTTTTGTAATCTCATTTGAAAAGAACTATTGTAGGTCACGATCCTATATTTTTTCTTATAAATTTTATTTTATAGGTTCGTGGAACTTTAAACCTAAAAAAAAAAAATTGAACGATTTAGAAAATTTAGAAAATTTGAATTCCAGGCTTAAAATTCGATAAAAACTCACACATAAAAAAAATATATTTTCCGTAATGCAATAAGAAGAAAGGCACGATTTACCTGTAGCTTTAAAAAAAATTAATTTTTTTTTATTAGAAATGAAAATAGAACAAAAAAAAAAAACCGACATCAATGAACAGAAAGACTTTTGTTTCTATAACATCTGCGCGTGAGTTAAGCCTGCTTTTAGTGGCATCAAGTCTTTATTGTCATTAGCACTAAGTCGACAAAGCGTGAGAAAAGCACTTAAATGAAATTTAATACTCGGAAAGCAACAAGGGACACTTTCTTTATTTTTTGTTTGTTTTTATTTGTATTTCTTTTTTCATCTTTAATACAAAATGATACAAACTAATAGCAATAAACACGAACCGAGATGTAGGTGTGCAGTATATATAGAAGAAATTATTAACTACAAGTCTTATCTAAACGTTCCACACCAAGACCTCTAACTTGGAGTTAAGATTATCTCTATGAACCAGGGAATTGTGCTGCCGTTACATGATGCATTAAAAATACTTTTAACTCATACCTGTAACATAGTTGGCTCAGTTTTATTGCTAAATTAAATGACTTCATAAAATTAAAAAAAGTGAAGGAAATTTGTTTAGTATTTATCCAAAGCAGAACGGTTCTTAAAAATTTTTTTTTTTCAATTTCGTTTTTATATACTAAAGCCAAGCGACCTTTTAATTGTTTGTGTGTTACACTCAACTCGGCAACTTCATTGGTGTATGGTGATTACCTGACTTGAGTGTCAATCAAAATTGGTGCATTCAATCTTGAGAATACGAATTTACTTCTCCTTAAAATAGGTAAAGAAGTGACTTAAACAAGTGAATTAAATATCAGAATGCTCCTATTTAATTTGAGACAAGGGATTAAAGGATTAACGAGGGCGGGTTAGGGCCACAGCAAATGCTAACACAGGTGCAGAAGATAAGTCACTTCTGTAAGGCAAATAAGTGATTTCAAAAAGAATTAATATTAATCCTCTTTTTTGAATTTTTTAAAGTTGATTTCTCAGAGATGTAATGCAAAAAACGCTATATTCTGTTTAGAGACGTCATTTCAGATGAATAAGTCAATTCATCTTCTCAAGATTGAATGCACCTATTTTAAATGAAGACAAATGGCGGCCGATTGAGTCTGTATACATTTGCAGTGGGCATGCTCGCGACATTTAAACAACAAAACATGTTTTATTGTATGGCTGTATGTGTCATCATTAAAATACCGGTAGATGAAAGATCTATAAAAGCGGGAATTTTTCATTTGTAACACGTGCTTGGCCATTATCAACACATAATAAGCTTGTAATTTCATTAACATGCTTTCGATTGTACTGAAGGGAATGAGGAAAAAACGCTTCATCTAATTATAGTGTAATTAAGTGTGAATGGAAATATTTATTTTTCTCTTGGGTTTAATTATCACATTAAAAAAAAAAAAATTGGTCTGTTTTCTATTTGGTTGAATAGTTTTTCATTTATATAATTAAAGGACATTGGATAGATTTTTTTATTGGACAGTTGTTAGGATTTTAATTAATGGGTAGATGCGCATCTAAACATCAGAGTTGACAAATGTAGCACAGTGAAGCCCACTTTTCTTCTGATTATTTTTTGACTATAAATTTCTTGTGCGTGTTAATTTGGGTTTAAACAATTGTTTTATGGGAAAAAAATATAAAACCAATTTTAACCTTTAACCTTTGACTAACAAAATTAAATGCGTGTGACACGTGATTTTTTTTTTCTTTTTCTAAAAAAACTTTTAACTGAATACGACTGCTAATGTTTTGATCTGATAATTTAAATTTACACATTACTCTAATCACTAGCAGATGGAAATGTAATAATTTTCTAGTCATTAATAAGGCCCTACGCGACTTCAACAACCACTTATCTCATTAACGAAGTGGATGGCATGCACACCACTGAAACCAATTTGATTATTACATTCGCAAAGCCATAGCCGTGTAATTAGAAATCCGAGATGGAAAAAAGAAAACAGTGCAATTTTATTCTGACTTGGGAGTTTGCTTTGCAATGCACAGAACTAATAACATTAAATAAAATTTCTTTTTCTTGGAATTCTACATGGGGTTTTAAAAGATTAATTTAGACATCTTTTCTTTTTAAGTTTTCAGTTCCCAAGTAGTTATTGTTACTTTCATCTTTCATGAGTCAAGTAATTGGTATTTTGTGATTAAGGTTGAACTGCATTTGAAGGGTAGTGATTGGGAAAACGAAATAAACAATAGACTCAACATAAAAAAAATCTTGCTGAATGTTGAAATGCCGAAGACAGAAATTGAAGTACAATTGAAATGCAGGTAATTCTTATTGAAAATGTTTTGTTCATTAAGGGAAGATGACTATGTGGAAGTTAAAATTTCTTTCAACAAAGAGAAAGTTTTTTTTATAGATTAAAATCAAATCAAGTTTGATAATTTATGAAGTCAGGCAGGGCTGGATTAAGTTTTTTTGGGTCCCTAGTCAAAAAATTTTTTTGGGTTTCTTTAGGGTATTTCTTTAGCTGCCCAGAAAAAAAATTAAACCAATTGGCAACGTCAGGCTTACTTTTAGAGTGAAGCTAAATAACGTGAATTACTGCAACTCTTCTGGTTGACACACTATAGGCTAAATGGAATTTTTACTCGCATTCTATTAGAGACCCGTGGTCTAATGGAGCCTTTCACATTAACAGTGAGTGTACATTGATATTTATGTTGAGTTTGCACAATAACCAAAAAAAAACTTCAATTAAATGTGTGAATATTATTAATTAAGCCGATAAATATTATTAATTTACAGGAATATTTGAATAATTTCAATTTAAATAACCAAAGAATTGCAAAGATAAATGTAGGTCTTTATTATAATAAATTCTCCCGCACTTAAATAGAGGCTTGCGGTGTGATGGGGGCTCGCGTGCAATCAGAGGATTTACAGTATTACACTGTACGGTATATAATTTTCGTATGCTGGGTGGTCAATTGGTTTGTTTTCCCGTGCCCCTCAAAAAAGTGGATTGTGGACATTTGTATTTTTGTCCGCGTTATAATCTGCCCGAGTCAGGGGCCATGTTTATAAGCTAAAGCTTAACAAGTTTATTCTGTTCAATTGAAATGCAACTATGGTTTAGTGGAGACATTATATATCTAAGTCAGGTTTTCATTCATTTCATCAATACGAACACATTTTGTCACGTCAGCACGGCTGCAAATGTCAATTTTTGATTTGACACGGTATACCTCATTACCGCTTAGTTGCTGACACAATGGAAGTGACTTTAACATTTTGTTTTTATTTTATTGAGCGAAAAGAAGTTTGAGCTTGTTAAGGTAAAGTGAAATCTTAAAGGTATGAGGCGAGTGATGTAAGTTGAAATTGTGCTTGCCTCAAGCGGTATCATGGGTGCTAGTAGAGGTGATGTTATCAACGGTAAGTGATGTGTTGGAGTGTGCTTTGCCACTGGTGTGACTATCTTAAGCTCGAAAGAACCTCACAGCTCAATAAATCCCTTAGCTGGCATCAAAAAGGAAAGAAAGGGGGAAAAGGCTGATCAGATTGAAGAATGCAAAACGGTGGGTGCTTTATATAAATATATTCTTTCCTGTCTGAAGTTACCATCTGCCAGTGAATTGGATGCAAGTGACAAGTGACAGTTAAGAAAATAGAACATGGTCTCTTTTGGAGTTTTAGAAAAGTAAGATGATAAGCGGATGAAGACGCTAGCTTTACTGAAAGTTTGATGATAGTGTGTCTTCGTATATGAAGTGTTCCACTCGACAGTATTAAAGTTACATAGTGATAAGCAAGTAAACATTTGACGGGTTTGTATCCAAGTTTGCTTGTTCTGGAACTCCGGCAAACAACTTCATCAGTGACGGAGAGTGAAGGGTTTGTTTACTTTTTACACAGAGGTCTAGCAATTCTTGTTGCAAATAAAGAAGCACTGCAAATAGTTATGATAAAATGTGCAATTTATTCAGCAGTTTAAAGCTGGTTGTTAGTTTTTATTACAAATTTTATGCGAATATTTCTAGATTTTTGTGATTTTGTTTGTATAAGTTCTAAGGGTTGATTCAATTATAGAGATGGCACTTTATTTTACCTCTTCATAAATTAAGTGCAAGTGAGCACAACTCGATTATTTATCCATTTTGCTCAGTTTAATAGAAAACTTAATGAATTTATCTAAACGAATTGTCCACCTCCATTTGCCAGATGTATACTTCCAGACATGTTGCTAATGAAATAATAGTGCATGGCAATGCATGCGTTTGAACTCATGAATGAAATCTGACAGTTGCGCGAGAGATTACTCTGGCTGGTGGATAAATGAATTACTAAGTTAATGTCATCGCAGTGGCATGTGCATTTAGACAGGGGAAGGATTTTGTTTTACTGCGAACAGTGAAGTTGAAGCTGTAGCACTCAGATGATTGCAAGTGTCTTTTTCATATCAGATTTCTGCAGTAGCAAAGATGTGAGCTCGGAAAAGGGGCCAGTTAATGTTCCTTTGTCTGAAGTGCTTTTGAAATGTCGATCTATAAGGAAGTGATCTGTTCGGAGCGAGATGACTGTCGGTGCACTTGTAATCGAAGAACAAATCTTTTTGTCTAAGGCGATCAAAGAGGATGGCCAATGCATCTGCAAGTCCAATTACCAAGGATTTGGTCGACATGAGAATTACAAGAGAGAAGGGGAAAGATCTCTTCACTTTTGAGATTACCAGAGGCCGAAGAAAGAAAAGATTTTCTTGCTCTATTTCTCGCTTCCTAATTGGATCTCATGTCAGGATGATGGCCATTTTGATAAAGAAGTCATTGCACAAGTGAAGTCAAGGTTGAAAAATTGATGATGTCTTGGTTTGTCCCGTCTCTTTTCCGTTTTATGTGCTCGTAACAATGGTACATACAGTATATGTACGTAAATGGTAGTTTGACGGCAAGTGGTATGTACGTTTTTGCTGGTATATTAACACAATTAGAAATTAGATACAAAGCCAAGATAAATAGGCACAGTGTTAGGACTGCATTCTGGTGAGAATTCTGGTGACAACAGAGCTTTTACAATTTTCTCGACTAACGGTTGGCAAGAAAGTGTAAAGAAGAAGCCATTAAGCTTGATTTAGGATAGAAAAATCTGTCTGGACTGCATCTTTTCGTGCACAACATCGACAGAGCTACAGGATGGAATAGTGGTGCCCGAACAGGGGCACGAACTCTGGACCGTTAGGTCTGGTGGAACTTCTATAGATTAGCGGCTGTTTAGCATTCTAACCTAACTTAATCTAACCTAGCCAGCGACTTTTAGTCATTTCCGGGAGTTGAGACTGGTATTATTCGACTAAGCTCCTCATGCTCTATCTGCACACTAATTTTCGTCATTATCTGAAGCGGCTGCTAATCTAAAGTTCAGCTGGTCTGGGAAGTTAATTATTTATGGTATTCTAATGTGGTCTGCGAACAGGTTTGCGGAATTGCAAATTTGGTTCGGAACGTACACAACATTAAGAAATGGATTGTTAAAACAAGAATGTCAGGATTTTCAAACATCTTGATGGAACTGCTGTTCCGCACTGAGGATTTGGTGACTTCAATTTATTCATTAATAAGTTGTAGCTTGTGTGCTGAAGATATAATTTCCCATTCATTTAATTTCATTAATTCCTTGCATTTCATTTATTACGTGTTTTAAAGAATGAATGTGTTAATATATAGCTTAACTTCTAAACTAGGTATGTTCATTTTCTACATATCATATTGCACTCACTAATTACATCAGTAAATATTTTAGCCATTGTCAATTGCGATGAAACTGCAAACAATGTGATGCATAAAATAGTGTAACAGTAACACTGATCTGTTTCTTACTTTTTATGATTTTACAACATGAACAGAAAGTTAATTAATGGAATATGTCTTTTCATTTTAAACATTGTTACTTGCAATGTTTATCTGAAGAGAAATAATTTCTTGTTTCTTTTCTTTGTTCTTTTTTCCGCATCTCGGCAAGTTGAAATTTGATAGGATTTTTCTTTTTTCTATTTTACTCTTTAACTCTCAAGCACAAGTTAATAATTAAAAGTTTCTGGTAGATTTTTAATAAAATTTAGTATGTTAAGCAGATTTTAATTAAATGATGGATTATAGGTCGTAAGGAGCTTTACATTATGTCGTGTGATTGGAAACTGGTGGTTAATCAAAAGTGGCGTTTTGACCTGCAGCAAAGACGCTTCATTTAAAAAGCACATTTTCGTATTCAAAGGTTTAGTGCTATTTTTTTTAACGCTTATAACTGTAACACTGTGATAAATACTTGAACGGAAAGCCACTTAAAGAGAAAACGCGCTTTGATTTTGATATTGAAGTGGATTATGGTGAAAAGGACATGTTTTAGGAGCAAGGGGACCTTAAGGGAAATAAATTGATTTTTTATTTTTTTTTTTATAAACATAAATTGTCACTGGGTTGTGTAGGTAAGAAAATTGCCACTGTCTTGAATGTTTCCATTATTTATGAGAGTTAAAGTGAGGTGTAAAGTGTTTTAAGGCAAGTGTGACAAGGCACTTAGGTTACCAACAAGTTTCGTGTGTGGAATAATAAAAGTTCAAAAGTGAATTTTATTTGACAAGTTAGACATTTCTAGCACTACGGGCAGTGGGATGAGGGGATTAAAAACTAGAGTTAAAATTTTCATTTGTATATTTCGATGACAAAATATTCTCATTGGTAACGCTTTTGGCCACCATATTGTGTAGGAATGAGACTTAAATCTATTACAGTATGTGACTTGGGCTGTTGGGCAGTAATTTGTTGAATTAATATGTGCGATGAACCAATTTGCAATGTAATGTATAGAGGCGTGATGTCAAAATGAGATACATGATATGTAACTTCTACTGATGATGATCGAGAGATCGAAAGGCCTTTAATGTACAAACATTTAATTTGGATTTTATTGGATGCCATCAAGAACTTTAAATAAATATTATCTAGTGATGTGCACATTAAATAAAAGTTACATAAAAAGCAGTCTAGGCAGGACTTAAGTTACATGGGGGACACAGTATTAAAATTAGGGGCAGAACATGTGTGCCATGTCCAGCAGAAACGTCAGGGCAACATACTGCTAACGTTTGTGCAATATTCAGTCTTTGGTTTATATACAAGTGTCAGTGGTGGTAGGCAAGTAGAATCACACCACTGATGACGATCGAGAAATCGAAAGGCCTTTGGTGTACAAACATTTAATTGGGATTTTATTGGTAGAGCGCCATTTATGTCACCAAGAACTTTAAATAAATGATACGCACGCTTAATCTTTAGTATTATATATACAAATTGGAATAAACACTTTTTTGCCAAACTTCATCCTGTGTTCATTTTCTTGAACCAATTCCAATGTACAGTAGAGTGTAGATTATCCGAATGTCGGTTAACCGAACGGCCAATTAACCAAACAGCAATAATTGTATTTCAGACTGACATAAGTGATATCTTAAGTGAGTATGGAAGCAAATAAAACTTGATTTTTTTTAACCTATTGCAGAATGCAGATAAGAGAATGTATGTAATTACATGAAATAGGTATACTCTAAACATAGAAAATTATATTACATTTTTATGTATGTATGCACATGTGTTCACGTCCGATTATGTGAACAAATCGGTTTTATGAACGCTTGTATTCTCGATTAGTTTGGTTAATCGACCCCTATACTGTAATTAACACTGTGGCTACGTTGGTTCATAGCAACTATTGAAGCATTTACTCACTAGTGTGCAGCAATGGTAAACACTGAAATAAAGCGACAAGCAATTCAATGATTGTTGGAGTGTTGTGTTGTAAACTTGATTTATCGAGCAGTTGAAAGCATTGCTGAGTTTTGACTGAAGACGGCAAATACCAACAGCCGGAGGATGATCAAGTGGGTCGGATAATATTACTGTTTATTTCGAAAGTAAATTTGCAGCTTTTTGAAACTATTAGCTGTTTTTTATATATAAAGAAAAAACTCAGTCTATTTAGCAATTATAATTTTAGTTAATTACAATTTTAAAGGGGAAAAAAATTTGCATGTTATGGGGGTTCTTAATTTATTAATAAGTTTTTTTTTTTTACACGCTTTTTTGGGTTGAAAATATGGATTCGTTAATACAAATAATGTTCATGCGCCGAATGATTTTGTGTGAAGATTAAAAAAATTGGAGAAGAAAATTTTTTTCTTTCTTACTTTTCAATCAAGTTGAAAGGAACAACATCAGAGCCCAATGTGAAATTAATAAAATGCATAGAGGCAGTGAAGCAGGGTGTGAAAAATTTAATCAAGTGTCTATGTATGTATGTAATTTTTTTTTGTTTAAAAAAAATTTTTTTTTCTCTAAAAATGCAAAAGTTTTTCTCGAGAAACGTAGTTATTTTTTTCTTATGCTATCAACACTAATGGAAGATAAATTAAAATTTCATGCATGAAGCATTTTTGCTCATCTTTCTACTGTCAACAAATAATTAAATTTGCAAGCATTAGGATAAGCGGAACGAATTTTATACGATCATGGTACAGGGAGATAAATGTATTGACGAAATCTTTTAATTTATAATTTAAGTGGGTTTGAAAAATGGTCGTAATGAAGTTTTGACATTCATTTCTCTTCTCTTAAGCCACGTGCAAGCTTAGTTCCACTCCGAAAAGAAATTAGTTTTATTGCGTTTTGTTATTGTAGCAAACTTATTTCAAATATATTATTAGAAACAACAACAATTCTCGATAAACTAATAATAAAAAACTGGGAGCTTTTCTTCTTTGTTATACATTTTAATTTAATCAATCATAGAAGAAAACAAAGTCAACATACTCCACATTTCTGTCTGATAGACCGGAAATCTCATTGAGCGATGTAGTGCTCATGCTCAGAAAATTGAAGGTTCAATAAACCTAGCACTGTTTTTAGCGTCACACACAGTCACTTAATAAGATGGGAATTGTCCTGTGGTTTTAGATTGGAAAAAAGCTACAAGGCCATAAGAAATGTCAGAATAAATGGATCTCAACTTTCAAGCTCCAGCTAATACTTTTTTAAAAAGGCGTTGTAGGCAATGTCTTTTTTTTTATACTTCAATTTGTCACTGCGGTAGCTGCCCAAAAACAATTACCGGAGCCTGATGTGGTGAGGAGTGTGCATTTGTCAGATTTCTTTGAAGCCCGCGTAAAACGTGATGGAACATGATTGTTTCTTTAAGTCTTTTTAGCCGTTGAAGGTGACTCTTGTTATGTGGTCTGTCACACTGACTATTGTGATCAGAACAAGAAGTGGACAAAGAAACTCTCCAAAGCAGAAGTCGTAAGATGAAGAGAAAGGAGAGTGAACTTGTGTGTTTGCGACAAGGATTAGTAATAGGGGAGAGATGTCATTGACAGAATGATTTTTTGTGCTGCTTGTACTGCTTCTTGATTAACCAACAATCTGCTAGTATTGAAAAATAATGAAAAATGATTACCTTACTGTTAAGATAAATATCGATTACTACAGTAATACCAGTACTACTGGTGACAGTAGAGGTAAATCAGAAAAGCTATTTCAATTTTTTTTACAATATTAACAGATGCAGGCGTTTGACCACATTCAATAGTATAAAGCGAGTCTTAGTCTTGTTATAGATCTTCAAACTGGTAACAGGAGCATCAGTATATAATAAACAATATTAGGCCAAGGTTAAAAATCTGGAAAAGATATAATAGTAATAATAATAATAATAATAATAATAATAATAATAAATACCAAAGGGGCACAGTAACAACAATGCCGCAATGTAGAACTACTTCTTGGCGCTGTGTAATGGGAGAGACATTTCGGTTAGTTTGTTTGGGTTTAAAGTAGCTCCAGTTATAACAATCTCGAATTTGCGCTACGCTGGTTCTCAATTGTTGTCCGCGGCTGCTCTGAGTTTGATGCGCAAACTGTCTTTTGACAGCTCGTCAAAAGATTCTTTTTAATTAAATAAATCAACTCACTTATTAAAATGAATACTTTATTTTTGTGCTTGAGAAAATTAAGAAAGGGTTATAAATAAAGGTAAATATATAAATTGAAATTAAAATACATTTGAACTGGAAAATTAAATAAGGTGAAACTAATAGTTAAGTAAAAATGGAAGTGAACTTTTGCCAGTTTGCTGTAACTAGGCGAATCCTCCGGAGGTCGGATTTGCAGGTTCGTGATGAGATTCGGTCACGCTAGGTTTCAATGTCCAGTAAGGTCCACTTAGTGGCAAGAGTCACAAGAATGCAAGTCAATTTGATACTAGACCTGAAGGTCATGACGTTGAGCCCAAATTTCTTTGGCGCGAACGCGTTAACAATGGCTGCTCCACTCTGCAGCTCCTCACGACTGATGAGCTCGGTTAAACAGCAAAGATTTTACTTTTTCTTACAAGAGTGGAGAAACTTAGCGACGTGTGGCCTACTCGAATCGATTGGCAACACTTGATCATAAGCGAAGTTGCTCCGCAGATGTAGATTTATCCTGGTTAATTCGTGAAGTAAAATAGGAGAAACACTGAAACTGAGGTGAACAAAACTTGAGACTTAAACTGAGAAACACTTCCTTCTTCACCGGAAACTCCCACCTCCCACAACGATGCTGGTGCTCGCAATTTACACTGTTGCCAAAAATAACTCAATTTCCTGTCGCACATTTGGACCCCAAAACTCACTTCTTTGCTCCCTAATAATGAGTTTTGGGGGCGTCACACAGTTTTGTGCGATTGTTGGTATTTTTGATCCGTTTTATCTTATTGTTCAAATGCTTGGTTTTAAATTTCTATTTTATTAGCACAATTTTATGTTTGTTTTAAATAATTAGTTTAATAGCATTATTAGACGATGGTTACCGGATCGAAACGCTTTTAGTGACAAATTAATTTCGTTTGTTTTTGTTTGAAGAAGAACACTAATAATGCCATGCTTGGTTTTATACCCATTACCTGGTGAAAACAAAGACATAAGGCGGAAGTAGTTTTTCTTTAAAATTTCAAAGAAATGCAGTAGCTATTGTCACTAGAGCGCATTGCCAAAATGTGACGTTATTTTCCGTTGCTGATGTGGTACCCTTACCTCGCGCGGAGAAAGACTTATTACTACATCGAAAAAGGCACTAGATAGACTTTAGGCTTAAAACCGAGCATGGTTTTATGTGACTTGAACCTTTATTGGTATAGGCCTCCAAAATTTGTTTGATTTCTCGGCTTTAGGATTTATTTTTTGCATCTTGGGCCCCCACAACTTTTCAATATGATGATGGTATTATTGCAAAAACGTTGTTTGAATTTACGGACCAACAATAAGTGTATGTCCAACTGTAGGGCTGTGCATTACAAGTTTATATACATTTTATCACCCTATAGCACTGTGCCTAGTTCTAATAAAACTACAGTCAATTCGAAGGGCAGCGGCACTTACCACAAAACACTGATAGGACCATCAAAACCTCTGAGTATTGGAGTTTGTTTCTGACATTATGCTGATACATCAAAAAGCGTCTTCCATGTAGGAAAAAAACATTTATTTTAATAAGTTAACAAGGAATGATTTTTTGTTTGACCTTTTGTGAACTAATTATAGCTTTTGTTATAATCAGTGCAATCAGGCGTTTGCATTATTGTTTGCGCTTTGAAAACCGATTTGAACAGTGCAAGCAGTAAAAGTGGTATCTATAATGAAGTTATTTTTTTCTGGGTTGCCCATTGTACTTTCTTTGTGGGTTTACCTAAAATTCCAATATAAGCACAATGGGCGAGAAGATAACATTGCCTTTCTTATTACACTGCGAATGTTTCTTTTTGGAATTTTCTTTAGCTGTTTGCTGTGGAAATGCCTTGGCAATATCATCCACATCCAGAACCGCATATAGATATGTGTAGGTCAAAATTGTATATTAAAAAAGTTTGAAATTCGTGAGAATGAAATAAATTTAACGTAAGGTGAAAGATGAAGAAACTGGAGTAGAATTTAATAAAGTTCAACGTTCTGAAAACATTTTAATCAATAGGCGAAGTAATTTGAGGCTTTTCTTTGACATTTCAAGTAAAATGTCAAAACCTTTCTTTGTTTCTTTTGTTTTTTATTTTTCATTTGAAAAGAAAGAAAACAAAAAAAAAAATGAAGTAATTTAAGTCTTTGAAAGACGAATAAAAATAAACTTGTCTTAATGAATATTCCAAAATTTGGAATTACTCGTATTAATGAAAAAAAAAACCGCAAACGAAATTATTTGCGATTTATTTGCGATTTTGTACCGAATTTTTGCGCGGGTAGTGTGAAATTCGGTCACCGATTTTTATTTAATTTTTATTTAATTTTGCACTTTATTTATGGATGACATTTTATGTTAATCGTTATTTGTGCTGCAGTGCAATGATATCATGCAGTTCCACCTGTTGCACGGTTTTCTGACAGTTTGTTAATTATATTTTGTCACATAAACTATTTTAGTCGCAACTTTAACTCATAAGTTATACATTCTTGATTTCAAAGAGGAAGAAAGAAAAAAAAAGTGGCAATATTTCTTTAGCTCGTACTTTATCTATCTTATCCATCACCTTCACAATTTCAACGGAACTCTATTTCTTGAGAATGTCTTCAGTCACTGTGTCACTTTCTCTTCAACATGCAGAAATATTCCTAGACTTTGCACTTGGAATTTGATTCGGAGAATGATAGATCAACTTTAGTACAACGTCAGCATTTCTAGCGGCGGACGTATTGTATAAACATCGTTATAACGGGGCCGGGGTGAGTTTCAGTCAAGCAAGACGCGCGCAAGCGAAATGCATCATTTCGACATTTTGGCCCTTGCGTCGTTACGATTAAAGTCACGGCAATGCACGGATTTCTATGCAGGCCTGGCCGTGAAATCACACCGAAATCCGGTAGCAGAGAGCGCTCTCTTTCGCTTGACTGCCTACTGCCATGTTCAGTTTTCGCTTGCAGGTGGAGTGAAAAATAAGTCCAGCGTGGTAAATGGTAGAGGATAATATTGCGGAGCGAGGAAACCGAGAGGTCTACGGCATTGCTTAAAAGACGGCGCACAAATGGAAAGTCTAGAAATTATCAATGGCTCCTCGAGGTGCAAATCACTCCCGCGCCATGCCCCACTTTATCATTTGACCCAGCCGCATTTTTAAACTTTAAATGCGCAAATACTTCGAGCTATTTTCCTAAAAAATCTCATGTTTTTCATAGAAAACGTAGAATGACAAATGCTGCCCCTTAAAAGAGTTACTCGCACTTCACTGCATTGCTACGGTGCAGTTTTAGTGGTCCTATACATCAAAAACTTTTTATTTTTGCATTTTAAACTAATTATTTCGAAGTGTCAACGTTTTTATTCGCTGTCAATAAATGTTTTTAAAGTGTATTATGTACGAGATTGTGGCTTATTGTCTTCTATTTCAACCAATCACATCAGATAATCCATCATTTCGCAAAGCAGGCTTAGACACTAAGATTCAATTTGTCTTGAGGCTGCTAACAAAAACTTGACACGGATTATTTTTTTTTTACTTTTATATTTTTTGTGTCTAGATGGCTCAGAAAAACCGAACAGGTGAAATCGATTTCAAGAGGATTAATTTGTTTAAAATTGTCACTTTAAAAAAATTTTGGTCTTGTCATTATACCGCAGTGTAAAAAAATTCATTTTACCTCAAATGGGAAATACAAGAACTTTTTTTTTTGTTCTTTTAAAGATTAGTACATCTATTTTGCATTCTTTAATGAAACATTTGATACGGTGCATTGACGACGACTACAGGGGGAAAAAATAACGTGGCACCTCATTACTTTCATGTCTAGTAAATGAGCTTCCATAGCGAATTTAACGGGAGGCTTGTCTTTCTTTCAAGAATTTTTTCTTTGCTAGATTTCTTTAAAATGGGAGAGTATAGTCTTTCATGCGATCGATAAAATATTGTTTGGGAGGAGGATTTCACCGTTACGAATAGATTTAAATTTGACGAATTTGCATATACATTTTTTTCACTAAGAAATTGTATAGAGGGAAAACTCATACAAAGTTATACTTCTTGCACTAAGCTTTCGATCGCGTCTTAGTGTACGGAAAATAGTTGATTTTATTTTTATTTAGTTTTTACCCCATTGAAAGTAATTATTTAACGAAGAAATTGGAAGTTTATTACACAGTTTGCGTCAGGTACTTTTCCGTTATAAAAACCCCCGTTATGGTTATAATTATAGGGGGAAACGTATAAGTCTAACGGAGTTTACCACTATATCGAAAAATAGCGTAGCCAATCCAGTAGTTTTCTAAATATTTTCGTTGCATACACGTCATCTACTGAAATGCAAATGGCGATCATCTCGAATTGTCGCCATTTGCATTTCTCCGCTTTGTAGACTTGTGTGAATCAAATGACATGACATTAATTTGTTTGTTGGTTAAGCAACAAATACAGTGGCATTTTTATTAATCAATTACCATGATTGTTTTGACCCAATAATGTGAACTGCTTTGGTTTGTTTGAAAACTAGAATAAATTTTTGGACAGTCACGTGTCATTTA
Source organism: Strigamia crassipes (assembly GCA_034683725.1). NCBI lineage: Eukaryota > Metazoa > Arthropoda > Chilopoda > Geophilomorpha > Linotaeniidae > Strigamia > Strigamia crassipes. The sequence continues at coordinate 33,777 of JAQFXT010000104.1, forward strand.
TAGCGTAAGTCTGTGTTTGTAACTGAAACGGGAAATTGCACCCCAAATACACATTTAACATCTTTTCGTTACACTACATATAATATAAAACAAAGTATAATTTTAAGGAAAAAGTGCTTGCTGCAAACTGTGTATTATTTGATGAATAATTAATAGCAAAATTTCAACAATGAAAGACAGACCAATCGACTAAAACAAAGTTTGGTTTGTATTTCTTTAGCTAAAGTTTTGTTCTTTATTTGTTTGCTATGAAATGGTTGTCGGTGCGTGTTTGTTAACTTTCTTTCATTCTATGATGCGAAACATAACGTGCACTCGTGCAGGTATTTTTAGCTGCTGTATGAAGGTTTTTGTTTGATTTGTGTGCTGTTTTTATTTATTGTTTTAGTACATTTATACCTGTATTAAGACTGAACGCATCACAAGTAAAAACAACGAGAAGTGATACCGATGGCAAGATGAAATGTTTTTATATAGAAACCCATGTGAATCGGGTCTATAACCAGGTATTGGATAATGCTATTACTAAAGATGAATTAGCTAATGTTGTAGAATCTGTAGCTTGCTTTAACAATTTAAGGTAAGCTAAGCTGCTTGCGATTTAATGCACTTTTAAGAAACATCTTTTAAATGTCTTTAGTTCTTTTATAGATGTTGTAGGTTTTCTGAAGACCTCAAAAAGATGGTAAAACCATAAAAAGACGTCTTGAAGACCAACTTGTGCTACTTGTGTGTGAACACAAAGACGATGACTGTTTCATCGTTCTTGGTGTCACCGGCAGTTTGATGCGGGGATGAAATATTATAATCCAGCCTGCTGTGGTCGCTTACACATTTACCGTGTTGCGTTTAGTGTGAGCACAGCTGTGAACTTACCTTTGGTTTGTCTGTGCACTTTGCGATCGAAAGAGCAGAAAAATCTGGAAAAACTCTGCCCGCTCGTGGTTGCTGTGAAATTAAGACGATACTGCCACGTAGTGGTAGAGTATCAAAATGAAATAGTTGGTTGTGTTTCTTCCTAGATGGTGACAATGCATTGAGCAAATGTTTGTCGCACGTCCCTCGGTTCGGTTACATCACTCGAGTTGGGAGGATCCCTGAAGTCGTGGTTTCCGGTTTAGTTTAATTGTGTGAATCACTTAGTTTATTGTTGTAATTACTAATGAAAGGAACGAATTGATTTGAGTTTAATGTAATAGTTTATTTGCTGCTAATAGCAGTTACAAGGGAAACAATATCTTAAACCAAGATGGCATTCAGTGACGCGTCCCGGTGAACGATGTCGTCGATCTGGTCAATTATTAGCTCTATTGGGCTCTTTGTTTGTTTTGAAGCAGGGTAATTTTACCTTTAAAATGTGCTGATAGCATACTTTTTTCTGTATTGATTTATTAATTTTGGCATATTTTTTTTGTTTGGGGTACTTACGCTATACGGTGGTATCACTAGGGTTGGTGTCATTCTGTGCAGTAACTTATGGTGTCACCCTCTGTGATGGTATCACCTGGTGCGGTTTATACCCTTTTGCATCCTCTTACTGATGCCACTGGAGCAAAACGGGAAAAAAACGGATTCAAAACAGAATCAAAACAGAATCAAAACAGAATCAAATCAGAATCAAATCAGAATCAAATCAGAATCAAAACAGAATAAAACAGAATCACAATAGAATCAAAACAGACTAAGACAGTGGCGTCACTAGAGTTGGTGTCACCCATGGACCCTCCTCCAGGTGTTCCTGCAATGACTATTTTGGTGTTACCCTCTGTAATGGTGTTAGCCAGTGTGGCTCTACCCCCCTTCCATGGGGTGTCTTTCCCACATTGCTGGCAATTATGTTTTGACAACTCATGACGCTGATCACTACGTCAGCGCCACCTATACAGAAAAAATTGCTTTGTGCTACCTACCCTTATCCAAGATGGCTGCTTATTTACGCGACCTCGATTTACTGCAACTTCTCAACCCTTAGAAAACAGTTTTAAGTGCCCAATACATTAAAAAAAACTAGTAAGGTTGGGGGGGGGGGGAATTGTTAGGAATTGTTAGGATAAAAAACATGTCCATATACAGATTCGCGGTAGATCCGAGTTGCGGTTCTCTATTTTTGCGCTAGATTGCACGGTCCAATTGTGCACTACTCTACTGCCATCTAACGTAAAAATGTTCGACCCTTTTGTCTTAGTTTTTCGACACCAGGATGTGCTGCCGTACTGACTAACTCCACTCCACCCAAACTGCTACAAGTTTTTTGTGTAGCCTTCTGGTGTTGAAAAATAATAGTACAATTTCATATCTTTTACATTAGATGGCAGTATGTAGTCGTTTTCTTTGTGTATGATATAGACTAGAAACCAACAACAACATTACTCAGAAAGGTAAAAAGTTAATTACGCTGCATATTTTACATAAAACTTTATTTTGAACTAAGTTAACGAAAAAAGGTCAATTTTCACTTTTCCTCAAGTAAGTAGGAGTATTCAAAAAGTTTTCTTTTTAATTTTAAACTTGAAAGTGAAATTTTCTGCCTTTGGCGACCAAATTTGTGCCAAATTTCCAAATTAGCACTCTTATAAGAAAGGTAGAAAACTTGATATCTAAAACAATATAATATTAATTTCGAACGAACAATTATCTATTTGGCTGAGAATTATAAATTACAATTTAAACCCGAATCGGCAACCACCTGCTACAAAGACCGGTAATTTTTGTACCGAAAAATTTACTCTTAGGGGTATAATGTATACAAGCGACCTCCATCGACAGGTTTTACTGTAGTTTACAAATTTTATCTTTTTTTTGTGTTCATTGAATTTTATCTGAGGATTCCTGTCATAAAACGTATCGTACCCTACTGACAAAAATAGGGAAAAGTTTCTACAAACGATTATCGATCTTATGTCACACAAGAAGTTTATCTGTTTTTCTTTTTTTGCTACTGTACCTCAGGGAGTGTCGAGTTAGTATACAAGACGAGATGTTCATGTTGTTTGTTTGTTACTTGTGAAAGAAAGACAAGTGAACGTTGAAGAATTGCCAATCTCTGGATCGACAGTAGTTAAGGATCAATAATTTATGTTTACGTGTACTTGACATGCTAGGCATTCTACCATAAGTTAAATTATTATTTTTTTTTTTTTTAATAATTGCATTCACCCAAGGGTCAGTGGTGACGTGCTAATTAGCACCAAATGGACAAAAGTAATTGTCCAGTTGCTCTTGGTAGAAATGGACAATTATTTTTGCTTAACTACTAAAAAAGATATGACGACGAGGCTATTTCCCATTGCTAAGGGAGTTTAAATGCGATTTTCGTCTCTAATGGTTGGAGCACTAAACAAGCCATGTGCCTCTTTTTGAATCATGGTAAAGCTGGATAAGTACAGAGATGGACGATCAACTCGACTTTAGTTGGACAAATAAATGGCCCAACAACGCGTGAAAGGAATCAGAGTTTCTATTTTTCTTATTCTTTGGCTTTGACAGGAAAGTTGCGCAAACAATCACAATTTATTGAAAACCAGACAGGTATAGTTTGGACCCAGTAACATGATAACCAGAGTAGCATTTGTTATGTTTCGTCAAAATAGCAATATTGGTGTCCCCAGGAAATAAACAAGTTAGTCTTTTTGATTGAAATCATCAGTGTTGTGTGTTACTTACGCGACCATTTCATTCACTTTTGGAGTGAATTCAATAACATTTAATAGTTTTTCCCACAAAATTAGTAGGAGAGCGTGTCAGAACAGTTATTAACAAATATTTTGCATATTTTGCATTTTTTGTCTTAGTTATTTTGCAAACTACAGAAATGTTTCTGCATTTGCATGGAAAAATGCAATTATAGAAATTTGGGTACGGTTAAGTGTTTAAACTGAATAAATAGTGTTAGATTAGAGTTCTTAGACGAGACTCGTCTTCACTCTTTCTCTTGGCTTAAAAAAAAAATCAAAAAATTCAATTTTAAAAGTTGATTAAAATCTCTCGCGCAACTTTAATTAAAAAGTTATTCATTCGTTAATTTTGCTTTACATTTACACCTACATCCCTTTGTATGTTATCAATGTCAATATGTGGCCTAGAAAAACTAATGTAGAATGTCAGTAACAAGAGGCGTGTAGTATTCATTAAGTTTAATTGTGCGCTAATTACGCAGGAAATGAATTTCATTATAAAAAACAATAACGAGCAGATACTGATTTAAATGAATGAACGCAACAACACTTTTTTCATAAGCAAGAGATTGCGTAGGTTTTAATTATGTAGTTGACAAAATCGGTCAATATCACATGAAAACAAATGAGTTTGTCGCGGTTGTGTTCACATGCCAGGCATGGAGGATTGAGACAGACAACAACAATGTCTGTTAACACAATTTTGAACTTACTTGACGATAAAATCTTCTGGCAATAAATATACCGAACTGTTGACGTTGTCTTTTTTAATTTGTGTGCATAATCTTCTCAAAATTAAATGGATTTATGGATAAAAAATACATCGCAATGTTTTGTAAAATGTGTAGCATTTTGCAGAAATGGTTTTTGTAATATATTTTTGAATGCTATTGTTTTTTAAATAATAATACATCTTGTAAAATGTATTATGAAATGCATTCCATAACACTAAAATGTATTTTAAAATAGTATAATTTTATAATTGTAATTGCATAGTCAAAATACATTTATTTCAAATGTATTATGAAGTGCATTATTTAATGCATAAATAATATAATAATAATGCTGTATATTTTGGAATGCATCAATATATTTTGGAATCTTATGGGTAAAACTGAAAAGTACTGGCAAGAAAATTCAGAGCAAATAAAAACAGCACAAACTTTACTTATGCCATTGATCTTCTCTCTTTTTTACAATAATATTTAGTTTTGCGTTATTTTGGGAAGTGGCTGGTTTTGTATGTGAGGTGTAAACCAAAATAAATACCCAACTCACCAATGGTATAGGAAAACACAACATAAAGATACTTACTTGCGAGTTAGTGAGACAGATGGAGCGCTAGTATGGATGTGTTGTTTTATCATACAATTTTATGTCAAATGAATTGCTTATGAATAAAATAAGACTTGTTTAATGTATACATAAAATTACTTTGAGCTGATATTACAAATACAACCAAACTTTCGCAACTTCTACAAATTTAAAAATCATTTACAATAGAGCATGTTCAAAGTTAATTGTTTTTCAACATCAATCCCTTTAACTTAGAATGCAACTATTGTTTTGAAATACAAATTCTGTTTTAACTTTGAATGATATTGGAACAAATCAATTAAAAAATGGTATTTCTTAATGAACATTTATTACACTTTAAAAAAATAAACATAAATAAATAAATGAATGAATGAATGAATAAATAAATAAATAAATAAATAAATAAATAAATAAATAAATAGAAAAAATTATTGTTATTGCCGCACAACCTGTTTAGTTTAATTTTGAATTGTAAATAAGACTTACCAGTAATTGTGAAAACAAATTAAAACTTCACGTTTCATAATGCAAACCAGTTTTTAAAAATGAAATGATAATTTGTAATGATAAATAATTAATGTAATACTAAAATAACTAATTATATTTGCAGCAATGAGAAAAGGAATGCAAATTTTGTTTTTAAAGAGTACTATGTAATTTGTACTGTATTTATTGGTACATAAGCAATATACGGGTGTTGATATGAACAACAGAAACTCGATAAACAAAATAAAGCAAAATCACTCAATGCTTAAGCCACAAGCTTAAATTTCGAATATTTTTTTGTCTTTTCGTAGATATATAAAAAAATTCGAATTAATCATGATTGTCTTATATTTACAACTGAACATTTGAAAACCAAATAAAAATGATATAACTGCGAACATTCAATTCCAAAGTTATAAAAAACAAAAATTGGGATGGAGTAGATGAACTTGATATGATTTTTTTGTTTAAAATTTTATTTTTCATTTTTTTTTTTCAAAACAATCTGTAATTTTAATCTTTTTTCTTTTGTTTAGAAGAAATTGACAGACAAATATGACGTACTATAAATGAGCCTATATATTCACAATGGTATATCCATTCACTTCACTCAAATAACTTGCATTCGTTAACCGCAAATGGATCCCACAATATTCTAAATAAATGAAACAACATCTACTAAACAAAAACGTAAGTAAATCTTTGAACATTTAATCTCTGAATTTTTATTTTTAGCAATACGAATTTACTATATAGATTTTGAAGTGAGTCTCTTCAGATTTCGAGAAATATTTCTTCATCTGAAAAAAAAAAATTAAATTGTTACGTGTAGATATATTTATTTTGTTTCTTCTTTTGGTGACTTTTTTTTGAAATATTTTTTTTGGGTCGTGTTTTGTATTGCCCAAGGTGTACATCCGGCAATCAGTTCCCTCTTCTACGATCATCAAAAGCCAAAAAACACTGGTTGACAATTGAACGTGTCCTATTGAGACTTGCTGTTCCATCTAGGGAGAGAATGACATGAATTTCTCCTCCCCCCGCAAATAAGAATTATGGCTCTTCCATCACTTTCTCCAGCTTCCAACCTTCAGGAAATTTGTCCTTGGAGATCATTTCATCACTTGTACCATTGGCGTTAAGGTTCGAGGCGAGGTCAGTAAGGAAATTGGTGTTCTTTTCTTATACGTCGTATAAAAAGGGAAAAGATAAAATAAAAAAGAAAATTTTTTTCTTCTTCTTTTTGGTCACACATTTTTGTTACATTCCAGCACCCTAAAATGGTTCATTGCACAGTTGCACGATTGAAGTGATTTTAATCCAAGTTTAGTTGCAGGGAGAAAGAGAAAAAGAATGGATTTTGGGCCTTATGTAATATTAGTGCGGTCAAAATGTTTGTGCGGTCACAGTTGCAATGATGAGAGGAAGACACTGTACCCATAACACCAGCAGTGCGATGATTGAGCTAGGTTTGGTTGACACATCTGCAATGTAATAACAAGAAACGTAATTAATGATTTCGATCTGCTTCGAGTCTCTGACACATTATTTTACATGTGTAAACATGTACATCTATGACCAAAAAAATCTTCACATTTTCCCATAGACCAAATTACTGTTGTTGTTTTCATCCGGGTTCTTTTCGCGCATCCACAGACCGTGGTAGGCAACAAGCACTTTGCGCTAGTGTATTTTGAATACAGTTTTTGATTCGATCGTTTAATAAATAAACAGATACCTGTAAATAAATTTTGTGACACCCAAAAGCCGCACAACTAGTAGGCATTGTAATACGCTGTTTACTCGTTGTCTATCATGTAGTACACAAAATTGCCATTAGAGCGCGCAAAACGATTCTGTAATTTGATCACGTGATTTTCGGTATTTTACATTATCAGTATTAAAATTTTTTGCGTGATAAAAATTCAATTATGGAATTTAAAAAAAAATTCAAGCAACTTAATCCTTTAACTCTTGTTTTTTAATCTCCTTATCACTAGAAAGCTGCTGGCCAATCAAATCGCTTTGGCAAACAGTTTGGAGACACGCTGCTGTATACAGTAGTTGCCTCCAAACTTATCTTGATTTTTGGTTTATAAAATCAACGGATAATTCAAATTTACAAATTATTTTGTGAAAATAAAATTTGGAATTTGAAAGCCACTACAAATAATTTATAACGTCAGCTTTGCGCAAGGTCAGGTCATATAGACGAGTGAAACGCAATTAATATTTGGTAAACAATTAGGTCATGCTCATCACATATTTTAATGATGAAATTTAATGAAATTTGACGAAAGCAGTCTGTCTATTAAGCTTATACAATTACAACTCATTTCCAGTTGCTTCTGCGTGCGTGGAAGAAAATTGGCAACGAACGACGGTCAATTTAGACGTTATAATGAAGAATGACGATTTAGTAAGTAAAAAAAAAAATTTATTCAAGTATTAAATTTAAGTTAGTTTATAGTTTATTGGTTGGAATTCATCTTTACTCATATATTTAATTTAATCTCAAGCGATTTGAATACGAGAATACGAAACAAATAGAGTCACGTATACTACTCACGATTACAAATACCGGGTTCGGTTTTTTCAATTTATTTTCGTTTTATTTTTCAATTGTAGTGTAAGAAAAGTTGGGATATATGTAAATGAGTTTGATCAAAACCCATCCAAATTTAATAGCCCAGTTTGAATGTGACCGTAGCGTCCCTCTTTATTTCCTTTGTCCAGTATTTTGCATATAAAGAGAACCCAGATGCCCTCCCACGAATTTGCTTTCAGCCGTTAGAAGAAAAGTCAACTGGCTCACCAAATCCAACATTCATGAATCAGACGATGGAGGTCTGGGGTCTGGTCTGAGCTTGGGGAATAGTGCGAGTTGGGCTGTTGGGGCTTTGCGGGCGAGACTCTTCCCTATAATACGCATTGGGATTCTGGGCCCTTCTTGGTTGCTCGTACAATTTTCTTTGCACGTTGCTCCACCCTCTCTGAATTGGCAGAGATGAATGGAATTTGTTTACTCCTTTTCGCCAATAATTCCGACTGGAATTGAAACCGTTTATCTCATTATTCGCCCAATTTTCTTGCATCGGCTCTTCATTCAATTGTTGTCAATGTTTGTTTAGTTAAAAAAAATCAATTTAGAAAATCAGTTACTGACTTTGTTACGAATGTCACACCATGCAGTCATTAACCAAAAAGTATTTTTAATTCCAGTAATAGTTAAAAATTGATGCGAAGAAAATTTATTTCTTGTCATTTTAACGTATCAAGTTAGTTAAATTATTTTTAATTAATGACTTAATAAAAGCTTGTGAAGGATGGGATGAATTTTTTCTCTCTTAATTTTCTTCGTAATCATTAATTAATGTCTTTATGTCATCATTTATTATTATTATTTTTTTTGAAATATGTTTTTCGTCTCAGTGAATAGTGATATGTACATTTATGTTGCTGGGTAATATTTTTTTCTCCTGTATATCATTTGCATATTATTGGTGAAAAGGATAAGTAAAGCTCTTGTCAGAGCTTCTGTGTACATTAAATATTTTTCTTTTTTGGTTTCTTCTTTCCGCTTTCTAGCATAAAGGCATGTTTGTCTATAAGAGTGTTGTTTTTAAAAAAAAAATTACATTTTAGAATTTATTTTCATCCGTTCTTTCAGCATTGAAAAGAGCAGTCAAACATAAAATAAAAGAAACGTAAAAATTCCACAAACAAATATTAGAAATTCAATATAAACCTGAGCGGGTCGTATATCTTTGTCGGAAGTTTAAATTACAATTTTTACAGTTGTATTTTGCTGAATAGTTACATTTAAAATCTGTTTATGGTATTTTTTGCAATTGAAATTTTAGTTTTGTGGGCAAACACTAAAAAATTAGCAATATTGTGTATTTACACACAGGATAACACGTTGACTTCGGCTATTACTAATTTATGAGGAAAATAAAAGGTTAAAATCCTGTTTAAAATTACATTTTACAACAGCACAAAAGTTGTGGCGTACAACGTGTGCTCATTAAGTATTTACAGTTTAGAAACTTTAGAAAAACGATCAATTTCTAAGAATAACTCGCGTATGGGAGATGCTAATACAACCAGCGAAATCAAACGTAGAAATCAATTGTTACTAAATAATCTAGGACTGCAATTAAAACTATGCCGTTAGTTATACTTTTACTGTATCCCATTGAATTCTTACTATTAGAAGACGGTGCAGGTCTGCAATATATAATGAAAATAGATTTGAAAAATTCCTTTTGCTCTTTCATATTCAATGCACAGTGTATCTGCCAATTGGTGATAGCAGTGCCATGGGAGCAAATGCCAGACATTTGCTGTCTACGATTGCTCAAGGATTGGAAGGATAGTTCCGCTCAGTGACATCAATAATACACGCATTCCTCACATATCGACCGTTCGCGAGCGAGTCTTTAATACTTTTCCAAGCTTGAATTTAAAGGTCAGCAGAAGGTCGATTGCAACACTCGTGACTCTTTTCAAAGGGGAAATTTTCATGTTTCCACGCCAATTAACAATGTCAATGCGGTTGGTGCATAGAAATATTTGAAAATTTAAGGGCTCAAGGTGTTGCTCCTTGCGCTTGTTATTTCAGAAAACGAGATTGACCCTTGCAACAGATGGTTGACCAAAGGGGTTGAGAATGCACAAAGAAGGCAGATGGTTTGTGTTGAGAACAGAAGAAAGGGCAAAGAGTTTAAACTTAGCTATTGCCGATTAGTCTGCGAGTATGTAAAGTCGATAGGTCGATTTGAACTTGAATTTCGTCCAACTCGATTAAATTTATTTAAAGTATTCAATTAATTGGATCGCAGTTGTTGCCAAATTGACACAGCACAAATGCATAATGAAAAGTGAAATGTTTTTAGCGGTGAAATGCTAACATTTCGATGCTGAAATTTAAACCTCAGTTGTTGTTAGTATGGATTTTTTTTCTTTATTGTATTTTAAATTGCAATTTTTTATTTTATTAATTTTGACATTTCTTTACGGATTTGAAGTTGATAGTGCGGGTATATTTGAAATGTGAAGAATATTAGTTGTTGTTTATTTATTCATGTATTATTCTAATACTTTAATTTGGCAGTTATTAATATTATTAATGTATGATATTGTCTACAGTGAGCGTCATAAGCTAATATTTGTTTTTGCCCGCGTATGTTGCGCTGTTTGAGAAAATATAACCTTACTGGCCAAGGTCTTTATTCGAAAATACGAAGAAACAAAAGGAGCTTTAAGTTAACAACATTTATTGCTATTTATATAATTTATATTTTGTGTCATAACTTAACAAAATATCCAATTTAATTTGAAATATTAAAAGTTTAACTTTTTGCTTAATGACATTATTTCTTTGTTTTTCCTATCAAGAACAATGTTTTTGATTATTCCTTTTTATGTCTTATCTATGGTTCGTTTATTCTTAACAATTAAGTTTGTATCAGTTATTTTTCAAATTCCGCACTCTAGTGTTGGTTGTGTGTTTCGTTTTAATTGTTGGTACATGTACATCGCAGTCGAGTCGTCACCACAGTGCAAGGGGTTTTGTACGCCATTGTCTGGTTTTCAATTTGCTGGTTAAAGTGTGTTAAAACTGATGAGTTTTTAAAGTGTTTTTTTTGATTTAGAAATGTTTGGGTCGTGTTTTTATTATTTGGAAGAGGATTGTGTTAGTTGGATTGTTTAAATGGCTCAGAATTTTGAAATTGGTATAGTATGGGGTCTGACCATTAGGTATGTTTGACCATTGGTCGAGTGACCTTCTTTTAGGAATGTGGGGATTAACTCCTCTTTTTCTTTTACATCCTGTTTTATATTCGCCAAGCTAGCTAGTCATCTCGTGTGAGTTATTTTACAAAATTCAAGTTTGGTAGTTTAAAACCGTTTTTGAATCTATTTGGATTGTTGAGGGCAATTTCGAGATTGATCCACGTCATATAAGTAATAGAGTGTGACACCTGAACAATTAAAACTCACTTGGCTTTTAAGCTTAGTACATAGATTCGTCTATACTCCTCAATAATTAAACCCAATTCTTACTTTTTGGTTTGGTTTCAAAGTTTGACAATCCAGAAATGCTTTTATCTCGCAGTTCTCATATATTATTGACGATTTTACCTTTCGAGTGAAAACTACTTAAACCACACTTGTTACTGATCCCGGAGAAAAGGGACCAAAAACACGAAAAAAATATTTTTTCAGTTGTTTGTTCAAAGCCCAGGTTTGGAGTTACTTTTTAATTAAATGGTTTCAAAGACCACTCCAGACTTGGGCCTTTGCAATTGTGTTGAGCTGCGTGTGTAAACAACTTTGTTTTTAAGTTTTTACAGCTGCTGTACACGTGTGCTGATGATAATTTCACTCGCTGTTAAAGTCCAGCAGACCATGGCTGCGGCTCATTTAGAAAAGCAACGTATAGAAGACACTGTGACCATTGATGTCCCTCTAGTGAGCATTCCCCTGTAACTATAATATAGCAAAACACTTCACGCTTTGGTGCAGAGTATGTCTATGTGTTGCAACTCGCTCTCATTCTACGCAATCAAGTTTTATGTGGTGGCAAGCAATGCCTTGTTATTCTACGTACAAGCGCGGCCTTCTTTTTTCTCTCGGCCATAATGCAAGTGCTTCATTCAAACTGGCCAACAAGAGTTAGAAAGTGGGGGAGAGAGTCGTTAGCTTCTAGTGACACGCCCTGGCAATCAAGATGGGGATGAAATAAGTTAAAGCCAAAGATATATCTTTTTTTTAATTTAGTTATTTATTTATTTATTTATTTAAAAAACAAAATTGGTTTGGGGTGTTTGTGGAAGTTATTGGTGAGACATTAAATTAAATTGACAATCTTTGATTATTGTTTTAAAGGTTTTGGTTAACCGGTTCGAGTTGGCCACTACTGCTTGTTGGTGTGTGTTGAATTCAATTAGGTAGTCAGTGTTAATTGACGATATAACTAGGTTTGCTGTGGTCTGCTAACCATCACAGCAATGGAGTATAATGTAATAGTGGCCGCAATACACTCTCTTCTTGTGTAATTGGTATTTGGTCTCAAGACGGTTTCATGGCTGTATGTTAAGCCGAACATACGCAACAAGATATGTGGGCAATTCATATCTATGGTTTTGTAAAATGTATGCCATTTTGCAGAAATGTATTTTGTAATACATTTTTGCATGTTATAGGTTTTTAAATAACAATATATCTTGTAAAATGTATTATGAAATACATTCTACAATACTAAAATGTATTATAAAATACTATAATTTTATAATTGCAAATGCATTGTCGAAATACTTTTTTTTCAATTGTATTAAACAATATACAAAAATCTGTGGGACGTTATGTATTTTGGAATGCATCAATGTATTTTACAATGCATTTTTGAACCATATTGGCAATATGGTTATAAACGTTAAAAAACAGTTGCCGCAGTAAAAAAAACTTTATCCTGATCTGGGTTTTCCAACTTTAAAACTGAATTAACTTTATGATTTGTCGAGCCAACATGCCCCTCCAAAATTTCTATAAAAGATGCAACAAAAATGCCATTTTCAATGTGTTTCCTCTTTTGAAGTATCTGTTTTTAAATTGGAGAAAAAATGTTTAGCATTTTTACCTGCACTAGAATCAGCTGGGCCTCGCTGAGCACGAGAATCTTGAAGACTTCCTTTGGTTCCTCCTCGTAATCCGTACTTCCTCCCTGAAATTCATTTAAAAACATCAGTAAATAACGCAGAGTGCTTTAATTTTACAAGCACCGCCATCTGAAGTGCAGCATTAGGTTGAGATCTAGATGAACGTTTTTAGTTTCTGGATTAAACTATGTTAATTATTACCTTGATATGGCTGGTCCATTCCTGGGCCATTATTACGCAGAGAGTCCATGTTTTTATGTACAGAGTAGGAATCGTTGGTTACTACGTGACCTGATAATTGAAAAAAAATGGAAATAATGAATTGAATTGAATTGTTAGTTGAATTTTGAAGAGTTAGGTTAAAAGATACATTTTCAGTTTTATAAAAAGGAGAGTGTGTGAATAATGTCGACATTAAGTGCTTTTATTGCAAACACAATGGTTAAAAAAAAACCATCATTTGTACCGTTATTTTACCCACTGCGGTGCATATGTTAGAGAAAATGAGAGCAAATGTTTAATTCGCCGTTACTTTTTTTTTTTTTTTTTTTTTTTTTTTTTACAACGGAACTTGTGGTTTTAAACTATTGCAAAACTTGCAAGAATGACTTTCAAGTACTTTGTGAAATGTTACATTATTGCTGTCTAAAGCAAACAGTTGTTTTTTTTTGTTTTTTTTTTAATAATAAATATAATAATAATTTTTCTTATTATTTTAATTTGTTTTCAATAATTGATTTTTAAATTTTAAAACAAAACGTTAGAATATTATTTTCTTAACATTTTGTTTTAGAATTAATAAATCGATTTTTTTGCAATATAAATTTTACAATTAAGTTGCATTTATTTACGGTTGACTGCAAAAATGTGGTTTTTCTAATACCGCTCTCAAAGGTTTACGATCTGAACGTTTCGTAATTAAAATTTTTTTTCTTCCATTTTCTTTTTTGTTATGGAAACATTAATTGAACTTGTGATTTTACTTTACCTAAATTCACTTGATAAGAATTCTAAAACTTGATGCCACTTAGTTTTACTGTGCGTTGTCTATTGATTACAGCTTCTATAGGAGTTAATTGGGTAGATTTATGTCCAGTCATGGGCAATTGATTTTTTTTGTGCTCAGAATAAAGACAGGAATAGGCTTTTATTTTGGATTTTATTCAAGTGGAAATGAGACTAGTTGAGATATTTTTTCACACATATGTGAAGAAGTGTTTACGACTTCAGTTCAAATTTTTACTCATATTCATGTGGTTGAAAAATACGTTGTAAAATACATTAATGCATTCTAAAATATATAACATCTTGCAGATTTTTAGTGTATTATTCATAATACAATTTAAAAAAAAAAGTATTTTGAGAATGAATTTGCAATTATAAAACTATAGTATTTTAAAATACATTTTAGTATTATGAAATGCATTTTATAGTACTTTTTACAAGATGTTTTATCGTTTAAAAACCAATAGCACGCAAAAATGTATTACAAAATGCGTTTGTAGGAATTGTTATACATTTCACAATACATTGCAACACATTGTATCATATGTGAAATCAGTCAATTTGACACTAAATTGTGAAATAAAAGACAATTTTGGTGAATTGTAGCTGCAATCTTTAGTAATCAGTTTAAATTCATACCTTCTATTCTGTCTTCAAACTCCAACTGAATACCTGAAGGTGGTAAATCAAGTTCTATGTAAGAAAAAAGAGAACACAAGATGAATACTCGTGATTTATCACGAAGGTTATATTACACTAAATTCATCTTTTGTTTATGTGGACATAAATGTGCTGAGCAAGTGCATGAAAATGTTATTGGATGAAAAGATGCGGAAACATCGGGCCGTATGCAAATTTTCAATTGACATAGCAAACAGATGAAGCAATGTTCTTTTGGAGCGTGTGTAAATATTATTTGAAGAGAAAAGAGTAATTCCATAAATCTATATAGTTCTCGTTTTCGTTCGGTCTTGTGTGCAGTCATGTGTGGGTGTGAATCAAGTTGGAAATTCATAGTGGGCAATGTCAAGGAAGAAATACAAGCCCCAAATAGCAGAAACTAATGAAAAAAAAATATTGTATAAAAATGTGCTTCGCGCATGAAATGTGACGCATGTCAGACAATTTTAACTTAGGAAAAACACTTTGTAAATGTGGGGGAATGGGGTTTGAGGTAGAAAGAAAGATAAATATTGAAATGAAATTTTTATATCTTTTAAAGATAAAAAAAATAAAAAGTAGAATAAAAAGTAAGTTATAAGGACTCGCCGCAGGTTTTTTTGTAGGAATGTCGCAATTCATTGCAATTGAAATTTATAAGTGCGCATGAATGCAATGAATGTGTTTAATTCCAATTTCAGCATTTTGGTGCGCTATTCTCTTCCGTTTTGCGCAATATTTACGATCTCAGCCGTCAAGAAAATAGTACATATAAATTCTGTTGTTGCTTTTATTAAATTTTGATTATTTGCTGTTTATATTGATAGACTATTTATTAAATTAGTAACAACTTTGGTTTTATCTTCTTTTTGCACGAAATCAGCATAACACGAGCTCCTATTGTGGCATATTCAGTAGTAGAATGTAGGATGACTTAAAGCCATTTTAGTTAATTGGAATGTACTGCAATGGGTTTGTGTCGTGCAGGAAAAACGGACACCGCAGGTGCGTTTCCTAATGAAGTGACCTGTGGGGGCAATATGGAAAAGAGAGAACGTAACTGTTGAATGCAAGATTTATCTTTAATCACTAAAAAATGATTTTTTCAGGAATGAGATAATGCTCACTTAGTGGTTTTTATCGTTTAAAACTCAAATCTGACCCATTACACGCTACAATTCTGTGAGGTTACAGTAGCGCCACCTCCCGGTCACTACAGGTGTTGACCCACTGACCATTATTACTACTAACCTGAAACCAAATTAATTTTATTTATTTTGATTACCTAACAAATTGAGACTAAATTGTTCTTGGCTTATCAGAACAACACGGTTTAATTGTGTTGATTGACCGAATGACCGTCTAAGCTATTTCTAAGTATTTTTAAAAAAATGTTTTTTTTTATCAGATTGACGCGTTCAAATATTTAAACTTATGTATAAAATAGGTATAAAAATTTCCTGTAAAAAAATGCGTACATTCCATGCATAAAACATTAAACCTGATGCATAAAATATTCAGTTGTGATACCACTGCATCAACATATTTATAAACACGGTATAGTTTGAGTTAGAACAGAGTTGTCAAAGTTTTCTTACCTCTGAGTCTAATAATTCCTTCAGCCTCTCCCAAAGAATTTTTTGACACGCACTTGTAAACACCAAAGTCTTTAGTTTCGAGGTCGCGAATAGTGAGCTTGAGAAAGACTTTATATGAGGTTTCAATCTCAGACACATTGTATTTAGGGCTGCTAATGAGCACTTCGCCTTTATCACGAGTCCAATAGTTCACTGATTTAGGTGACGCTTCGACATAACACTCTAATGTCACTTCTTTGCTATAGGGTGCACCCACAAGTTGATTTGGGACTTTGACGACAGGCTCGACTGTTCATGAAAATATAAAGAGAAATATGAAATATTAAAAAGTGAAAAATTAGAAAAATATGTGAAATTTTAAAATTATGTAATGAGAAAAAACAAGATTAAATTGAACCAATATTTTGATCTATACTTCAAGTATATAAATAAATACATTAAATAATGCATTTTGTAATACATTTTATAAAATTCATACTTCATAAATAATATTGTGGAATGTATTTCGTAATACGTTTTACAAAATATAGTATCATTTGCAAATCAATAGCACGCATTCGCAAGTGTATAGTGAAATTTAATGCATTTCAAAATTTATTGTAGTACATTGAAATATGCTTATCTATGTACTATTGTAATTAATGCAGTACAATGTTTACAGAGGTGCTGCTTTATGAAATTTAAAATGTAGAAATGAAGACGGAAATCTTAGGGCCATGGGTAACGAAATGCAAACTCACAGTTTACTTGGAGTCGAACTCTTTTGCTGACTGCTGGAGGGACTCCGTTAGACGCAATGCATAAGTATGCCCCCATATGCCGTCTGTGAACGCGACTAATGTTGAGGTTGTCGCTTTCTATCGATGGAACTGCAAAAAAAATTTTTTAATTTAATTTTTTGCCTTTTGATATTCACGTAGCGTGAGCACGTTATTTACAAACTTACACACTTAGAATCAATTTTATTTTCTGGTTTCTTTTTTTTTTTTAATAAAAAAAATTTAAAATTTAACAATAGATTCATTTTTTCAGACAGTTTTCTTGTTTTATTATGGCAATAAATTTGGAAAAGTAGCAAAAGGCTGCTAAGCTGATTTTCATATAATTCAGTAATAAAATATGTATACATAAGATGTATGTGACACGAAGAGATGTAAGTTAAGTTCTGCAGTGTTATTTATGGGCATTTAGTTTGTAATTTAAAAGTATCAGCAAAAATGTTAGTTATAAAGTGAGATCAATTCTATGTGTGAACTATATATGAACAAAAATTTTCTATTTTATTAGAAAAGTTTTTTGTTTAGAGGTAAACTATCTATTTATTACTACTGGACCAGTTCATCCAAATTGTGATTGATTTACGTCCGGTCTAAAAAGGATATAGACCAATTTTATTGCTATGAAACCATCAGAGGTTATACTGTACCAAATGTTTATAGAATAGAAATAAAACCCTAACACAGTCACCAATATATAAAACTGACATCAATTTTACAGGGATTTTGATTCATTTCATATTAAAACCTTTTCAACTGACAGTGTAGATAAATAGGATTTTTTTCTTTTCATATGAGAGATTAATTTTTGTGGGTTTGTTATCATTTTTCTTACAGTCATTGATTTAGTATTACAATTATTGCATTGTATCAAGCAGTTTTTGCTAGTTGCTATGGACATAGCAAAATTTTGTTTTAAAAAAATGCTGTTAATGTTCTATTAATATGCAATGTTGGATACATGGATTGGGTGATTGACAGCAGCAACAAATTGGCTTTGTCAGCAAATCAAATTGACTGTGCACGCTGCAGGACTTTTGTATTATAGTGTACCGCATGTTGCATCAGACCCAGAGTTATCTTTAGCTGAAAAGCTGAACTAAAGGCAAGTTTAAAACATTAAATTGAATTTGCAATGAAATTCGTTTAAAAATAGTTGGGAAGCAAACAACAATTGAACAAAAATGATTTTATTTGTGTGAAAATAACGAAATAACGAAATATTTTGTACTGTTTGGCTCTTTGTTTCACACCAGTGATTATATCGCAACTCTTGGATTTTGGGATCTAGTTTTTGGATTGTATAACCTTTTGTTCTGAGAATGGTTTTACTTTTATATTCAATTCCTGCAACATTTATTTTATCTTATAGTTGGTAATCCAATTTTAGTACCGCAAATGATAATGAGAGTTTAGTGTATGTTGAACTAATCGTATTAGGAAAAAAATATCTCAGGTTTGCGGAAAATGAGACCATTTTGTACGACCAACTTCTTCACAGCAGTTGTGCAGGTTAATGGTAAGTTGTTATTGCAATTATTACATTAGCAAACAACATGGGCAATTTTGTTAACCAATAGCTTTGCATTAAGCTGAGCCAAACAAAGCAAGAAGCTTATGTTTAATATCAACAAATTCAATTTTCTAAGCATAAATTTTAAAAGGTTATTGAATAGTTTTTTATTTTTTTTTAATATATGAAAGTTTGGCTATGCAGAGAAGTTTCTCTTTAATTTTCTTTTTTTTTAAGTTGCCAGTTAGGATTTTTTCCTGTCACCGAAAATTGATGTTTAGGGTACATAAGTTGGGTCGCTTTTCGTCATTATCTATAAAAAGCAGCAGGAGAAAGCAGTGTCATAAGAAATTCATGTCTGTGAAAGGGAAAAAGTCGAAATCTGTGAAAATTACAAATTAAAATATACTCTTAATAAAAGAATGTGTTTCCACTTTACTGGATTTATGGATTTATGGAAGTTATAAAGTTTAATTCAAGGAATGAATCAAACTGTGAAACTTGTTTGATATTTGAATTAGTGAGAAAGTTAGATTCATTGGTTTTTAGAGTTCAGAATGCATAAAAGATATATGTTTGTAGTAGTTGATGGTACGGTTTTATTAGAAAAGTCAAACACTTTTAATTGCATGTTTAATTCAGAATGAAAGCTAGTCAAGCGTAAGATCCATTGTACAGTACAAGAGTTTGTTTAGTTTAAAAGTTATCTGAAAACTTTTTTTTATATCTTTTAGCAGTAAAGCTTATTCTAATGGAATTGTTGAATGTTGAAACTAAAGATATCTGAATTCCACCAAGACAAAATGGTAAATGCATGAAATGCACATAAAGAATAGGAAAGTAGAAGTCACTTTTTTATTTGTTTTGTGTAAAGTGACTTTTCATTGAAACTATCCAATACCAACAATGCCTAACAATCAATTTTACGTTGGTAAAATCCCATTACTTAATTCTCTTCATTAACTATTCGAGAAAATGTTGATTTTAGTGATGTAGTCAAAGTTTCTTGTGTTTTCCGATGTTTAAATGGCGTTTGCTTGTCGAGAAGGCAATCAAGTGTCAGTTTACATTAGGCGGAATGCTATTTTTAAATATGGCTTAACCCCGTTGAGATGTTTGGGTGACTTGGATTGTCAGCCTCGGTTCCATGAGTGCTCATCAAAATCCTTCATGGAGGAAGACACTGGCCTTGCCGTTTGAGAGAATCTTCCGCTTAGCAGCACCATGAAATTAAGTTCACCTCCGAGGCCTTTTCCGATCAAATCCACTAGTTTCCATCCTCTCCGTTAACTCGTTGCTCGAACAAAGCGTCCGTAGGGAAATGATGAAGGCAAGAGTTGGCTTGTTAACTGGTGCAAATAGAGTTGAAAATGAATGGCAAACATCGCCGCGAGATCCACCACCAACCAGATCAACAAAGCAATGCAATCAACTAAGACTATCGACTTTTGCCAGATGATAATTGGAAATGGGAACGGAGAATGTTATAAACGGACAAGATTAATGTATGAAGTTTACTCGTCTAATGGAAATGTCAAGAAGTTAACCAATTTCAATGTTTGTGGTTCGAGCCTCGTTCTATATCTATCTTCTTTGATATACTTTCAAAGTTGGAGTTGCACTGACTACTCTTAGATAGGGTTTACTCATTTATGTAACTCTTAGGTGCCGTAAAGATACAACTGCAGCGAAGTTGTCTCTAGGGTTCTTTGTCATGCATTGTTCACTTAGAAACCTAATACACTATTGACCTCATGATGCTTGAAATTGTGTTACCACCTGTACATTCCCATCTTAGCCATAGTCGTTTGGAAGGAAGGAAGGGGAAATTAGATTGCTTTGGGAAATAATGTGCAGCGGTGTGCAATTGATTTTGTTGTCTGAAATTCTGAATTTGTACTTCGATTCGCACGAGGCAACATTGAGTAAAGACCATGGCCGCATCCTTTCTGTCACCAACAGAAGTCCAGCAGAAAAACTTGCATACGCAATAAGTTACAATAAAAACTAGCTTTCATTTTTCACACAACCCGATAGCTAGTTTTTGCTTGTTTGGTACAATCTGTAACGTTCTGAACCACATGATGGTGCTAGAATATTTTTAATAGATCAATGGAAGAATGCAGGAATTACATAATATAGACTAGTTCAGGAATGCACAGACTTGTTTAAAGCCACTGGGACTTGTGGACAAGCAGCCAAAAATTTGAAAGTTATCTATCGTATACTATTTTTTAAATTTATATTTATCGTATATTGTTACAAAGAAAAATAATAAAAAGTATATAAAGAATTTAATTTGATGCATGCCATTATCGTTGCATTGATTTAACAATTGTTTTAGTATTTGGTTTGATTTTTGTTGTAGTCTGGCACCACAGCTACTTTGTTGTGCGGATGTGCAATTTTTAAAAGTTACCTATTGTGTGACTTGTTAAAGTTAAAATAGCACAAGATGGAACGGGCTGCCAGCAAATCAACGGAGGCTGCTTCTGTTGTCTAGTCTGAGTTGCTACTTATGATATAAACAGAGTACTTAACGTTTGTTATCTTGGAGCATTTTGTGGGAACTGAGGGATAAATCTTGAAGGGTTTGGATAACCTCAATTCAAGAAGCAAATACATATGTTTGAGTATGGTTCTTGTTTGCTTATTTTTAATTAGGTTATTCATGCACGATGAAGGTAAACAGTTGCAATTGAGCTGGTGCTTAAAGATTTGAATGCAAACGTGTGTGTCTCTAAATCGAATAGCAGTCGCAGCTAAAAATCGAGGCCACAAATAAACGAAAATGAACTTGGAAGAAACATTCCACGTTCATTTCACAGCTGTAAAGTTTGTTCTATGTATGTTTTGAATCTCATAACGAGCATAGAATGAATGAAAAGACTAAAAAACAGCCACTGCTTCGTAGAGTAGCCGGGGCCAAGAGAGGCGATTTGTAATAAAAGTTGCGGCTTTTAATCGAAGAAATATGGTATTGTGTATTTGGGTTTGTTTACCTTCTTATATATTCAATATAATTCGATTTATAATCTAAATGTCTTTCCTTTCTTAAAACCCTTTTCGGAGCTCACAGTTGCTGGCAGCTTGTTTTTGACGAGTTTCAAAGTTATATCCTACACGAGTGTTTACATCTACAAGTTGGCAGGCTCTAACACTAATACGTACTATTTATTACTGCAGCCAGAAGTGAGGTAGTAAATAAGTTGACAGACTCTTATATTTTTTCCATCTACTCCAATGCACTCTTCACAGAAAATTGACGTGACAGTTCCTATAGTGATGGTTATGCACCATTTCAAGGGTTGGAGAAAAAAACATTTCTCAAACTGACATGAAACAATAAAGGAAAATATAAGAGGGTTTCAGTTTGTATTACTTGGCAAACTGAAATCCTTTTATTTTTACTCTTATGTCGTCTTAGATTGTTCTCGTTTTCGCTTATGATTTGACCGCCTTAAGCCATTAGATGTATTATTTATTTTTCCAAACTATACAGTATGTTTCTGAAGGATTCTTTCTTATAATTTGGTATTAACAATGTATAAGATAAATTCCTATCCTCTTATGATGTGAAAGGAATTTAAGCAATCCATTGTATTTGAATTTTTTCGATTTTTATTTTGGTTTAATGTTTGAAAAAAGAGTTTTACTGTTTGCGCTTGATTTCACTTGGTTGGATACTCTTTTTGCCATGAAGGTGTGACAAGGCAAATCTGGAATTTGAGCAAAAATCTTTGTGCGGATTCAAGGAAGGAGAAAATTTTCACAAATGTTTTCCTTCCTTTCTTTTATTTTTGGAAAAAGTTGGTGTATGGTAATTTTGCTTTTATACCCATTTCTCCATACACAACCTTAGCTCACCTCAATTGTGCAACTTTGCTGCATGACTAGGACTCGTCATCAAAGTTGATCATGCGAGCCAAACGGATTTAGACCTAGAAAAGCCAGTTGGCAGACGCAGGCGTTTGCACAAGTTGAGATTGAATAGGGGAGCAGCAAATCCACCTTTCCTTGATACGGAGGAAATGACTTGGACCTGTCACAAACTGAAACCGACTGACTGTAATTTGAATGTGCTCGATCTAACCTTTTTTTTAACCCAAGGAGACGATCAATTTCGAAGGTTGAATCGTGATTAAAAAATAGAATTTTCATCTACCAAACAATGCTTTTATCCATCTCGTGGTGAATTTTGAAGATTAAAAAACAAAAAAAAACAAACAAACCAGCAATTTTATGTCATGTTATCAAAATTAAATATGCATTGCATATTTTTTTAAATAAACTTTATCTTCTTAAAAATGCAAGAGTGGAGTAGACAGGCAATAAGTAATCTTCTTTGCATGAGGAATTAGCGGTGTCCCCTTATTGACCTTCACCCACACGCATGAATATGAGGTTCCCGATAAATATCAATATATCACACTAAGTTATAAAGCAAAATATTAATTGTATGATTTTATTTGTTTATTTATTTATTTATTTACTTATTTATTTATGTTATACAATTGACGTGTTCCTGTTTTCGAGTGAGGGTTTTATCTTTGAGCTGACAAAATGCGTTCTAATTGAATTATTCACTTGATGAATGACTTTGTTGACGTGACTAACAGATTGGTTTACAAACATAATGAATTAGTCTGACTGTAAAGATCATGCACAAGTTGATGCCATGTCAAATGGTTGATGGAGCATCTCTTCGAAAATGTAGGACCTCATCTTGCAAGCGAAGTTAATCGCACTCACGGCTTAGCCACAGGAGGTTTGAATGATGTATGGAGTGAATGGTGTATTATTTGAGTGGTAATTTGTTGGCTAGAGTGGATTCAAGGTCTCTTGTAGCCGTAATTAATTAGTTCTATTTGTCTGGGGAGAGCAAGAGCGTACTTAATGAGTGCAGTGTTGTTCTAACTATTCATTGCATATTATTATGGGGATTAGCTTAGATTAATTAGGTTTCTTGTTTTCTTTTCTTATTATTTAGCATTATATTTATTGCCCGTTTTTTTTTAAATTTCTGAATTAGGTATTAACAGAGTTGATGATTCTGATGTATTGCTACATTGGTTTCGACAGTTTATTAATCAATTTGTGAATCGAGCGTGCATGAGTGAGCAAATTTGTGATTAAATTTGGAATGGGAAAAAATGTGAGATAGATAGATGTCAGTTGAAAGATTTGCACAAAAAAATGTAACTTAAAAAAGGAACGGAAAGAAAGTTGGGACTTTCAAATCTCGCTTTTTTTTTTTGTACGACTTACAAACCTAAGTTAAATCAACCAGAACAAATAAATAAAATTCCTACATTGAATTGCTGAAAATGATTTATGATGTAAGTAATTTTTGAAACCATACCTTTGATTTTATCTCTTGGACCATGTCTTAAAATGATCGAATCTCCATCTTCTCTTCGCCATGTAATGTTGGGTTTAGGATAACCAGTGGCCTTGCAGTCCAGTGATACGCTGTGGCCTTCGGTCACCGACACATCCGAACTCGTCTCATCCCACAGAATGTCAGGAGGCACTGACAACATAACGAAGGAAAGTAAATTACGTATATATCTGGTAATTGGCGAATGAAAAGGAGCAGAAATGGGCGGAATTAGCAAGTGTAGAGCAAAGCAGGTTTGCGGTTTATTCGGTGTGGAAATTAGGACTTTGTTTAATTTATTGGGCTTATCTACCACCAATTTGTTATTGGGATATGAAGATCGTTTGATTTAAAATTAAATTTTTGTAAACAAATTTTATTATTTGAGCGGGGCTGTGAAATTGTAGATGTTCAGTCGTGAAAAGATTTTATTGCTGAAAGAATAGCTCAGAAGAAGTTAAATTATATTGTGTTTTGACTGCGGAAAAAAAGTTTCGAAAATTTAATTAGCCATTTCATTATGTGCTGGAAAGGACAATTTAATTTAAAATTTTCAGGAGTCGCATTTCTCAATTTGGGTAATTGAGCGATTTATTTGACGGTAGAGTTTAATAATGGTTCTGTATTTGATTAAGCCAGCCAATAAAAAGTTCAGTCTTAGGTATTTTAATATAAAAATATTTCTGAGAAAAATTTTAAATCAACAATTATATATTCTTTTTGATTACACAGACTGGAGTTTGTTTGAATAGTATGGCGAAGAACAAAGAGACTAAACGTGCACTAGACTTTAAAATAAACCGGTAGAGGGCGCAACCTCGAGATGTGTATACAACTTTCTGTATCTGTACTAGGGGAAGATGGGAGACTTAAAAGAAAGTTAAATTGCAGCGTTTCAACAAATAAAGGCTGAAAGAACCAACAGTAGATGGCAAAAGTATAAAACAAAAGAAGCTGAAAAAAAAAAGATTGGACAGGCGAGAGCACAAGTCTGACATCTCGTTGTACGCTAATTGTAATTTGCACAAACACATTTATTATGCCAGAAATAAAATGTGAAAACAGAAACCGAAAATAATCTTATTTTATGTAATTACTCATAGCTAACAACAATTGTCCGTAATAATTAAGCAATAGGTAGCTTTGATAAAGGTACGTGTTAATTACGCACAAAAGCTGCTTTGCTGTGAACTTTTCTGCATCACCTACGCACTTTACCCAACGCGCGTCGTGATTTTGTGTGTTGTTGCGCATGAAGTTGAAGTTGAATTTTTGTGCTTTACGTTTGCGTGTTAACGCTGAAGCAACAACGCATGTTTGTAAACTAAACCTATGAGCTTGCGCGTTAACGCTGAAGCAACAATGCATGTATGTAAAGTAACGCTATAAGCTTGCGCGTTAACGCTGAAACAACAATGCATCATGCATTTGAACTTAGCTTAAGAGACTTGAGTTTCTGGAGTTGTTTATTTGATACAGTTTAGGTTAGGTTAGGTTAACTAAGTGCTTTGCTTGATATTTGTTGTGATATTTGTTGGAAATGAACCCTCGGCTTATAAAATACTCCCACGCGATGTTAACTGACAAAACATCAAACCTTTACTTTTTACTTCCATCATTTCAGTGAACCTTTTGGTCTCAGGTGACTTTCTGGTCAAACATCTTCCATTCTTACCTCTAAGCCTTATTATTTATTACTGAACCCTTTTAGTTTCTTGACTTTTTTTTTTTTTTTTTTACTTTTCACTTTATCGTGATATCAATGGATAAATAAATCTTTATTTTTTTTTTTTTTGGTCTTTTTTTTTTTGTTTTTGGTCTTTTCATTTGGTGGGATTTTCAGTTTGTTATCGATTATTTCTTTTCCTTTTTCTTGCTAATGCCAGGTTTCATTTTTTACTCTTCTTTTGAAGTTGTAAGCAGTTGGATAAGGGAAAGACGATTCGAGGAAATGAAGCCTTGGACATGGACGAGATGGAAGTTGGATTTTGGGGATTTCACATGTTGAAGCAATTTCATTTCTTCGACTGTAAACAAAGCCTGATCCTCTGGAGATTGCGCGCGCGGCTTTTCAGTGTAAAATTCACGTGTAATTAAGTGTGAAATTTATTAAGTGCAACTAACCCCCCTTCGGTACAGTGAATAAATCAGTTTTCCACCTGGAGCAACTTTTTGCATCCACTGTCATTGGTGGCTTTCAACTTGGAGTTAGCAATACGAGCTTAGGGAGCTGCGAGACTGCCATTTTGGGGCGTGAGTCCTAGTGTTAGGGGTCTCCCGGGAACTCAAGCTATGCGGAGAAGCTCCCAACGGTGAGATGTTTGTGGCTTGGGTTTGCTGCCTTATATTCTTTTATATCTTTTGCAGCTAGCTCATCTGCATGGAAGGTGTGAGAGCTGCATTCACACTTCTCAAAGCGTCGTTTGCCACCTGAGTTTCCAAGGGGGGGGTTGGGATTCTGAGTGGAATCTTGCTTGATCCCCCGAGTGCTTGCGCAAGTGGCCATTCCGCCAATAAATGGTTGCAAAGGGATTGCAAAGCGCGACACAAAGTGAGAAATTATTGTTAGTGTGATGGCAGAAACGTCTCATCTGTTGTCACGTTTCCTTGCTTTGTGGTCTGTGGTAGCAAGTTGGCAACGGATATTTTAATTCGCCAACTTTTCTCATTCGATGTGCTGCCACTTTAGGCTTTCTAGACTCGAGCTCATTAGTATTCCGCCTAAGAGCAATAAAGGAATGCAATTATTCGGAGGTGCGAGAGCGAATTTTTGCTGCATAAGATGACCTGCAGGGGGAAGTGAGCTCAGCCTGCGACTTCGTTCGTCTTTATCGTGTTTGGCATCTTCGCGTTAAAGCTTCGGGCCGTTTTGAATTCAGTTTAGAAGAATGGAGAAAAGGCCAAAATGTAATTTTTTTTTTCTTTTTTTTTTTCTCTGCAATTTTTTTTATTTTATTGTTTTCAGGTAATGGAAAAGGAATAAAATATTTTTTTTGTGAATTACCTCGCGGTTTATTAAATAAGAACATGTGTTGCTACTGCAACTCTTAAGTTGGAATTATTGCTTAAACGAAATTTTGAGTGCTTGATGGCATTGATTTCTCGAGATATCTGCAGAAAATAAGTGGACACAACCACACTGCACAGGAATCTGTTCAAAACTGAATTTTTTATCTCTTTCTAAAACGAGGTAAACTTTGGGGAATGTGTTAATCCTCTTACAATGATTGGTTAAACTTAAACTCTAGTCTCCTCTTCCAAAGGGGAAGAAATACTTGGTAACCCGAGTGGTGACCATTAACATTACTACATTTAAACATCTTATTAAACACTTGTTTCAACAACATGCGTTTGATGGGTTATTAAATTGGTTTTGTGGTTTGCTGCAATATAATGTTTATGAAGTGTGTGGCGGAAGAAAAGTCGGTAATGCGTAAATCATACGGCAGGAACTTGGTGGAGTCAGTACAATTCCAACTTTGAATTAAGTCGAGTCGTTAGCTCGTGCAGCGTGAAAAAAAAATTGCAAAAATTGTTTGCTCAAGCGCCTTTGTTATTACAGTGGATATTTCTTAAGTTGTCAAAATAAAAAATAAAATATATGGTTTGTTTTTTTATTGTTGTATAACTACACATTGCGTGCGTCCAAAATCTTTAGGGTTCCGTGAAGCTCGAGAGAGAGAGAGACTTTAACACCGCTTTAGAAAAAAAAGAAAAAAGAAAAAAAAAACGTGGAATTTATTGTTAACTGCTGAAATTCTTGACTGGCTTTCTTCACCTAATGTGACACATCCATGGCTCATTTGTTTTTACAGTAACAATTTCAACACACTCAACGTTACTCGCAGTTTAAAAAAAATGCTCGCAATGCTAACTTTATCAAAGTGACGTAATTTCCTGTTATGATATGCATAAGAAATCCCTTATGGTTATAGCATTTTGCAGAAATAGGTATTTGTAATACATTTTTGCAGGTAATTGATTTTTAAATGATAAAACATCTTGTAAAATTTTACATGAAATATTTTAAAATACTATAGTTTTATAATTGCAAATGCGTTGTACATTTTTTAAATTGCATTACGAAATGCATTATTTAACGCACGAATAAAATCTGCGAAATGCGGTATATTTTTTAACTGCATCAATGTATTTTACAATGTATTTTTGAAATATGTGGGACAGAAGAGCCATTTTTCAGGGTTTAGACGAAAATTTGTAGTATTTTTACTGCATTTCTAACGTTGTACTATTCACACATTTCTTTAATCGCATACATCTCACCGAGCTTGAGGCACTTTCGATTAATTTGCAGGTAACGTGTGAGAGCGCAAATAACTCAGTTTGCGAGCTAAATGGAAGTGTAATAAATAATAAATTCTTCACGTTGTGTATGAATGTCAACAAGTCATCCTACTTTTTCGTTGGCGCACAGCTGAAGAAAAATGGAGAGAGATTTCTCAAGGGATGCATTCAATTTACTTGTTGAAAAGAAAAAGTTAATTAAAAATAATAGTGTTAAATTTGACACTGCAAGAAGTTTCTTCTTCTTCTTCTTTTTCTTCTTTTTGCTTTTGCACATACACAACAATAATTATATCGACTTTAGCATAGTTTTGAACGGGTAAAATGTGGAGGGAATTGTAATTTCGGGAATGGCGATGGGCGTTTTGCAGTTTCCTGTTTTGATTGCAACATTTCACTTTGTTCCGCTTCTTAATTCTCTAAATTGATATTTTGTGGCGAGAACATACAAATCCCCGCCAATAGGCAGAAAGGCTTTGGTTACTAATCTCCCAGGACCCTTGCGGAATTGTCAATTGTACTACTTTTGCGCACTCGCAAATCCCGAAGATTTCTCTCGTTTCGAAATAAGAGATCGTTTCCAATGCCTTGCTGTATCCAACAACCTTTTTAATTGCCATTTTCATTTGTTCCCAGCTTCGCTCTAAGAACGCAAACGTACATGCAGTTGTAATGATTTTTTTTTTGAATAGCTGGATTATACTAAATTTTATGCTAAAATTTTAAATATCACCTCTGCTGCTTTGCTTTCATAGGAAGTCAGAAATTCAGCGAGAAAATGTAATCTCCTGTTTTTCTCTCTACAATTTATGAACATTCAGAAAAAATGTTGTATTTTGGGTAGAAGCATTTAATAAAGAATTGTACACAATGTAACATCTTATGTGGTTTGAAAATGTATGCAATTATATTTTAATGTATTACAATGTCTTTTGAAATGCGTTAAGTTGCATAATTCACTTGAGAATGCATTTTGTAATACATTGTTGCACGTTATTGGTTTGTGGTGTGTTCACTTGATATTATGATTTATTTCAGGAACATAGAAAGTTGTTATAATCAGTAGTTATGCATATTGTTACGATCGTTGTACAAGTGTATTATTGGGTCGGTTGCCTATGTCTTACAGTTTCGCTTTTTAATGAAGCAGCTGTAGCATATATATACATAGAGTACAAAAGTTTGCAAACGATTCTACATTTTGTAAAACGTATTACGAAGTAAAACGTTTTACTTGAATTCTGCGAAATATTATACATTTTGGAATAAATTAATTGGGTAAATCTAAGAATTATAGTGTAAAATATACTAATGAACCATATAAAACAACCGATATATACGCGCTAACATGTATTCTTCAATGGTGTAAGTTTGGTTACAGAACACGTCTATTGTTCTTTTATCTCTCATAAGAGAGATAAAAGAAGTTAGGCAAGTGTGGATTATTTAAGTTTATTATCAGAGTTTTGCATTGAAAGAAGAACATAAATTGGTGCTGTTGCTGCAAATGAAATACTTTTTTAATCCCGAAGCAAAAAGAGATTATAGTGCAGGATTATATGAGATTAAATGAGAAGCAGAAAGAGACAAGGGCATGAACTCATGTTGATGAAGGTTTTGTTACATTCTGGGCATACTAAGGCTGATTTGGGGATTTAGGCAAAAAAATACAGAAGAAGGCGGACGGGGAGTGGATTTAAACTAACTTGCATAAATAATTTCTTTTACACTTTATTAGCTAAGGCAAATTTAGTTTTTTTCCTGAATTCCTCTTAAAGAGTTAAATTCAATTTTGTTATTTAAAAAATAAAAAATAAATTAATTTTAGTTAATGGACACTGTGAATAGATTTTAATTCTGAAATTTGTGGTACACGCATTTGGAATTCAAATAACCACTTCAGCTTTAATAACGATGATAACAGTTTTTATCAATTATATTACAAACCCAGGCATGAAACTCCTTTCTAAGACATTACACGTTAATGCAAACCATTAAATAAAACGCTCGCAAAATCCTGGTTATTGCCTATGGAAATATTCCAAGGTTTTTATTTTAAGTTTTTCAATTTGGTTTATTGCTATATTTCATAAGATATTGGAAAAGTTCATTAAGAAATTTTCATTTCTTAAAGGTACCTATATTGATTGCATTCCGGACCCGTTCGTGGTAAAGTTCTGCTTTAAATCTAAATATACTTGATATAATTATTGCACGATCATGCGACTAGATAATTTGATTAGTATAGTTATGGTAATTGCAAATGTCCAATTCTTTGTTGCAATTACGATATTACAAATTCCAGGTTATTATTATTTTTTTTTTTGAGGTTTAAATATTTAATTTTCTATTTGGTACATCATAAAGTACATTTCTAGTGAATTAATTTTGTATTTATTTATTATAACATTGCACGTGGTTGGCCAAAACAATTTAAATTTAGCGATTGGGTCTTTTGTGTTTATTCAGCTGCGCTCTTACCTGATGTATGCAAATGAGAATTGAATTTTTGGAAACATAAATGAAAGTCTTACCTACAACTTCAATGTATCCCGTTTGACTTTTCATGGGTGAGGTGTTAATTTGACACATGTAGAAGCCTCTATCCACTTCTTTGATGTTTTTAATGTGCAAATTCCATTGCCGATGCCCATTATGGGACATGCTCACGCGGGAATTGTGGGTTATAACATGTGTGTGGATTGTAAGGATGGTTTGTGTGTCCACTTTAAACCAGGCAATCTGCAAGTAAATGAGGAAGATTAGTTTACGAATCGCTCTCAGGTGTAATGGAGGAGGGTTTAGAAAGGTTCGGGCTTGTATTAGCAAGTTTTAACTGGAGTTTAGCTCGTTACTTGAATTCTACAACAATATTCAATTCCTGTTTGTTTTTCTCTGTTTAAATTCTTCAAGTTTTACATTTTTTGGTGACAATTTTTTGGAGCAGATTGATTTGGATTATTATTGTTAGTTTAGTTTAATAAATGGATTTGTCAATAATTAGTAGAGAATGTAAACATTCTGTATACATAGGGGGAAAAACCAACACAGAATTTATCAGGATTTATGGTGCTTGCAACAAAAAAATTGAAGTGCGGTAGTATAGTTTCTCTCCGCTCACAAATTGCCTGAAAGTTCCATTTTGATTCGCTTATCATTTTCAATTAAATTTCTTGCTTGGATTTAGGAATATTTTAATGAGATTAAACTTTTCTTTTTAAACTTACTTAAATTTAATAATTTAATGCTCTTTGGTATTTTTTTCTTCTGTTTACAAAATCTTCTGAAATAGATTATTATGCTGCCCCTGAGCTTTCTTGCAGAGCATTCAACGACAGGTATAAGTAATTGAATAAGAGTGAGGAAATAGAATTGGGTTATTTATGGTAGAATAATTTTTGAATAGTCCATACAACATACTTTACAAAGAAAATTTACAATTTATGAACATAAATAACTAGTTTTTCAACTAAACCAACAATCTAATTAGTTACACAGACTTTGATAGTTTGTTGCTTTGTTTGTAATTTCTGTCAGACTTAAATGTTCAAGAGGTGAGAGTTGTTTTTAAGCGTTTGGCCAAGTTAACACGGCAGGCTCTAGGGAATTTAGTTGGTAAAGTTTTCTAGCTATTTACATTTATGCCACATCTAACCATAAGGTTCAAAAATACATTGTAAAATACATTGATGCAAAATATGCAGCATGATTTGTGCTTTAAATAATGAATTTTTTAGTACAATTGAAAAAAACAAATTTATTTGGACAATGCATTTGCAATCATAAAACTATTGTATTTAAAAATACATTTTATAAGATGTATTGTTATTTAAAAACTAATAGCATGCAAAAATGTATTAGAAAAGTGTGTTTTTGCAAAATGCTATACATTTCACAATTGAACCGTATGGGATTACGTCAGTCTATTTTATTTCCCTCGTGATTTTAGTGATTTTAAAATTGATCTCAGATTGTATCATATTGTATGAACAATGCACAGGAAAAATTGAGTTTATTTTTAAATCCATTTTCTTGTTTAAACTGTGAGTATTGAGTTAAAATTAACTGGGAAATGAAAAATGTATTGCTTTAGCCTGAAATCTTTTTCGGAGGCGTTAAATCAATTCAAAAATTCCATTAAAGTTAAGTTAAATGTGTTTTCATAGCATTATTTTTAAACCTGTTGGCGCTTTAGTGTTCCCGAATAGTAAATCCGGGATATTCCAATGTATTATTGATAAAGGTGAGACGTAAGTCAGTAGCGCGGGCCGATTCGATACGCCTCGAGCAGATGCTGACTTCTTGAAACGGTGAAGTAAAAGATGAATTATTGACGAGGTGCCTTACTTTGTACGATCCAAGTTGTTCAACGATGCATGACAAGCTGGCATCTCTATCAACTGGTATCGTCACGTTGTCTATGGGTTCGGAAAACTCCGGTTCGCTTCTGATGCCTGCCAACGAAAGAAGAGGCAATGAATCAAAATTCTGACATGTGCATCTTTTCGGCTAGGGAGGAATTTATTAAGGAGTGGAATATTAAATTAAATTTTTTTTTCTTTTTTCATAAATCTCAACTATAGTCATTGACTCCAAACATGCATAATTCACACTTTTCACTCTTTATTTTATTCATTCAGCTTGCATTTCTTATTTTATGTGCTGTTTGTATATATTTCTATGTTTTAATGATGGTGCAGTTGGAATATTTAAGATTGTGTCAGAATATGGTGAATGAATCTTAAAATATTAACAAAAAAAGTGAGAAACATGTTAATTAAAGCTGAAGTAATTTAGTATGGGTATAAAGATCAAGTGGGTTAAAAGACATCAAATTTTATGTGATGAAAATGAAGGCTGAAATGCTCATATTATTAATGTGATGTATAATCGAGTCTCCATAATTACTATCAATAAAGTGGTCCATATAATTGATATCAAGAATGGTTGCGGAGTAATTAACTTAGAATGGAATTCTTTTATCACCTATTAATTTCTTGTTGAAAAAGAGTATGCTTCTAATTATAATTATACTGAACTTATGAAATGATGATTGAGAAATTAGGCTTTGCTGGCTCAAATTATGAGACTTGGGCTTCTCGCCTGAAAGAAATATCTGTGCGATTTGTTCAGTGAAATCGCCATTATTTGCAGCAAAAAAAGGACATAAAAAGAAAAATCACAGATAATGACCAATAAAAATGCAGAAGTAACAACCAATGGGATGCAAGTGAGAACCGAGTTTACCGTCAATAATAATTTTTTTCTATTTTACTATTGCAGTAGAATGGAACGGTGCAAATATTAGTATTAATATTGGGGATATAGAAGGCTTATGTGGAATAAAGGTTATTGCTCATTCCAGAATAATAAAAAAGGCCAAACAAGAACAATATAGGACTTAAGAACTTTTTTATAGTATGTGGAATGTGGTATCTTAGCACATGTGCAGGAAGGTTTTTATTTTGGGATGGGGTTGTGCTGGGACTGGATAGTTGCACAAATATCTGAGCCTTAGCCGTTACTTAAAATCACAGATATCGAAGTTCTACAATTGCATTGGCGGCACTGTGCAACAGCAAGCGAGTGTTGTTTTATTTGCTAAAAAACATCCCAGGGAGCACAGATGATCGATTTAAAATCTTTGTAGAATGTCTATGGTAATTCTATGTAGAGTTTCTACGTAAATCCTATGTTATAACTATGTTGAAATTAGTGTTGAGTTCTTTAGTGGTTAAGCTAATACATAATATACCAAGTTAGAGACTAGAGTTATTTTAGAAACATTACATGAGTCATATCCTGTAAAATTAAATTCACTTTTTTGTATCTGCCAATAGTGTAACACTGTACGTATGTGTTTCTCTACAATTGATTAAACAATCCATATTATCCACCAACAATTAGACAGCGAAATAAATTAAACATCGCACTTATTCAGAAGTGTTTTTGTTAATGCAATATAGAATTTTACGTAAATCCTTTGTTATAACTATGTCGAAATTAGGCAGCAGAATGATGAATTTTATTTTAAGATGTTTTTCTGTAAATTACAACGGCACTCACTGTCTTGATGCGCACCAACAACTTTTGTTATTGCGGTCACTATTAAAACTCCTCGTTAAATTAAAGCAACACAACAAACCAACTGTGCTTTGGACTGGTCATGAAATTTTTTTTCTGGTTCTTGTACAATTTCTACTACACTTCAGTTATAGACCACTTCTAATTTGAAGGCGGTAGATCCTGTACTAATTTGTTTGTTTTTATTTGTTTTCCCTTCAGTTGAACGATGACACAAGAAATGACATCATGCGTACTACCAAGAATAAATATTTGAGGAAAATACAAACATTTGATTTGTTAATTGACTAAAACCGCCTTAAACACTTCGTGGTTAGTTTCCATGGTGCGATATGAGAGCTCTAGTGTCTTAAATTCGCATTTCTCCCGTTTTGCTCGGATTCTTCATTATTGGGTATGTTTTGTGAGTTGTGAAACTGCTTGGAAGAACTAAGCTTAAGATTTATATAGTCATTTATGTAGGATATAAACGGCTCACAATGCGGATTACCTATTTCTATTAAGTTAACTGGGTCCGAGTATCAATTTGATGGATGAGATCGGAAATCAAAAATTTTTTTGTCTTGGTTTTCTGAGGTTGCTTGGTTTTCGGTGCAAATGTAAGATTTTTAATTCGCCTCATGTTTTGGACTGGATTTAAGTTTAAACAAATAAATTGTTGGTTTCAAGTTTACATAACAATAAGTCAAGTCTGGCAGTAGATTTACTGTGGTTAGTTGGTGATTTAAATGCGCCGCGATAATTGAAATTAAGAATTGATGATTTGAAAGGAAAATGGTGTTTTAACTTGATGCAATTGATAGCTGGCTGTACAATGATTGACAGATTAATTTATATTTCTCTGACATTGACTGGTGTTTGCAGGCCTGATTGAATGAATTTATTTGACTGCAAATGCATGAGCTTCAATTTTGTGGAATAGATCGAGGAGCAGCTAATGGAGTGGAAGTTGTTGTTGTTGTATAATGAAACCATTCTTCACCATTATTTATTGCAAATTGTAAGTCGAAACATTCTGGAAACTTGAAACTAGAATGTTTGCTTCGAGTCATCTAAATCTCATAGGTCTACGACTTCAGGGTTTATTATTTATTACTTTTTCCTTCTTTAGAAGAAACTAAAATTGTTGGCATTACAAAAAAATAACAGAAAATTGTCAGTGGTTTCGGCAGTAATGACTATTTTTTTGTACTTCATCAGTATTAGACAGCGGTGGAAAAGTTAGTAAGACAAAAAACTGCGAGACATGTCCTCATTATGGTCTGCAGAGGTAATTACTAAAGCTTTGCCCTCAGCTTAATGGATGTTAAGTGATAATGACGTTTAAAATGAATAGGATGTTATTGGACGAGCACAGAATAAAAAAAAAAATTCGAGTTGTAAGGGGAAGGCCAACCAAAATCGATTTCTTTTTTTTGTTTTTGTTTGTTTGATTGTTAAAAACTCTGCGATTTTGCAAGGGAAAAAATAATCTACTTGAAAATATTGGACAAATTAGCTCACTTTTTACAATCTTTGTTTTGATTCAAATTTAATTTTTTTTTTTAGAAACAATTTATTGTTGAAAATACACTATAAGATTTTCTTTATAACATTAAACTATAAGGAATATTCATTTGTTTTCTCAGCTTCTGGTTGTTATTATCATACAACAATAAAAGCTTTATTTTGAAGTAATCGCTACAGGAATGAATGGACCATTTTCCTGCGAGATTTTATGACCTACTTTGACCTTTGAGCCTCGTTTACACGTCTCAACTAACAATGATGTGAAAACGAGACTTGAGGGTAACTGGGCTAAAAATCTGCATTAATTGCGTTGATGAATAATCAACATAATTAGAACTGCGAAAGAAGAGTTAAAATTATTGTATCCATAAAACTCCACGCATTAAAAATATTTTTTTTTAACAAACACCCAAGTAATAACACAGCATTGGTGCTTATATTTATTAAACTTTGGCTAGGATTGGCGCGCAACAACTCTCTGACTTGTCCACAGGTCAGTGGAAGAGAAAAGAGGTCAGACAGGCGAGGAATGCCTCTAGTGTTGAGTACATGGTCGATTGGTCTCTGGCTATTTGCAATCAGAGAAGCTAAGAAACCACTTCCGTGACAAGATAGTTTGAGATGTGACCCTTTCTCCAATAGAGCTTAAGCGACTGCTTGTTTCAGTACGGCCATGATGGACAGGAACCAAACTGGACTAGTGGAACACCATGTTTGCACCAAATGAAGTCCTAATCTAAACTGTTATTGAACTCTTTAAATAGCACGCAATAGTCAATATTATATATTTTTTTAAATTATTTACATAGAAAAACAAAGACAGTTGATTTTGTGTTCCAGACTCAGCATCTGTTTCTTCATTTTTTAACGTCCACTGCGCCAAAAGACAAAGGAAATAATCTAATAAACGAATCTGCAGTACAAAGATTGGTATCATACTGTCCCTTGAAAAAGTAATTTGACAATTTTTTTTCTTTACTCACGACAAAAAAAAGAAGAAAAAAAAATTATCAAACGTGTTTAAAGTGAAGTAAGAAAAAGAGATTGGACTGAACTGGAAGCAACGAGATAAATATTAAAAACTGGCTTATTTACATTGCTGCTAAAGCCAAAGGTATGTCTGTTCTTGCTAGTTGATGACGTTTTTAATGATGATTTTATTAGTTTTAAGCTTGTGCGTTGGTTTTAATTGCATTGCCATGAGTCAGGACAAAAAATAATGACAATACACAATTTGTGGCAAGCACTTTTTTTTATAATTATACTTTGCTTTATGATATAAATAGTGTAACGAAAAAGTATAAAATGTATATTTGCGGTGTACATTTCTGTTACGATGTAATAAGTTAAAAAGAAATAATTTGTTACTAAAACCAAGTGTGAACTGTCTCTTGGGTTTATCTTTGGTGGACTTTTAAAAGCATTGATAGTGGAATATGAGAATGGTTGATGGTAAGGACCTGACTTTGTCATGCATACAAAGCAAAGTTTTATTGACTTTTTTCCACAAAGGCGGTTACAAGCTGCAATAATATTTCTTTGCCGTCTATATTGGACAATTAACAACTGCCAAGGAAATTAATGATTTTTACCAACCTATTCTGTAGTTGACATTTCGCTCCAGCTTAATGAGGGTGGCGGGAACAAACGACATCCATTGTTTTGCCACATAGTAGAAACTCGAGTTAAAAAGAAAAATGGGTGAGGGTATGGAAGAAAGATGACAAGAATTTTATGGTAATTTTCTTCAATTGCAAAGTTTCTTTCCGCCTTCTTTCTTTAAAGGAGAAATTTCCTTTGAAATTTGATGAGGCTATCGACTTGAAGGTTGTAAAACAAGAAGAATGAATTAGTGATGTGTGAATGGGAGGATTGGGTTTTGTTCTTCCGGTATGTATGCGGGGAAAATGTCAGCGTGTGAATAGATATAGCTTAAGCTTAAAGGTAGGTTGTTATTACTTGAACTTTATGGGTTAAATATTTTCATATTTTTATCTATTAAGCTTGTGTAATCAAATTTTGATGTTTTAATATGTAGCAATAATTTTTAATCGTGTTTAAACCGAATTTGCTGAGTATAAACATTCAACGTAATGAATGTCGTTTCTAAATTGAATAACATTTGGAATGACTGACGTGTGTAAATGGAATTTTAAACGAGAAAATAGGTGCTTATGGTATTCTAATGCATTTGTCTTATTGATTATCAATTGGTACTAACGTCCAATTAGGTTTGTGTTTTTTTTTTTTTTTTTTTTTTTTTTTTGTGTGAATGAATTAGCGTGGAAACACTAACACGGTTCGACCACTATCACGTGTATAGTAATTGTATTAATAAAAAATAATTGGATATTTGGCTAAGTTATGACATAAAATATAAATTATATAAATAGCAATAAATGAACTATTTTATTATTTATTGGACAAGGCTTAAGTTAAGATAAGATGTCATATGATTTATGTTAACTTATGGATTTCGGCAAAAATGTTTAATCGCACTTTTACATATGGTTCAACAATACATTTTACAATATACTTTTAAATTTGAACAATTAACGTATTTCAAAATACACAAAATTTTAAGTGTATTAAATAATGCATTAAATAATGCATTTCGTGATACATTTTATAAATTGTTTTTGACAACGCACTCACATTTCACAAATAATCTTATTGTGGAATGCATTTCGTAATCCGTTTTACAAGATGTAGCAGTCACAAACCAACAGCACGCAAAAATGTATTACAAAATGCATTCAAACTTAATGCATTTCCAAATACATTGTAATACATTGAAATATAATTGCAACGTATTTTTGAACCATACCGGAATCATCGTAATGCGATCAAAATGCGCAAGAAATGTGTCTCCTTGAACGCCTTGTGAGCTTTCGAGATTTCATGCAATCTAGCAACGCGTTTTCTTGATTAAATTAGTGACTGTTAATTAATTAATGTTACCATGTAGTAAGGGGGAAATTTCTTTACCAAGTCAGTGCTAGTTGATTAAAAAGTCTAAGATTCCCCTTGCTGACAATGAGAAGTGTTAATGTCGAGCTCGGAATGGAGTTTGCACTCGTTTTGCGAGAAAGTCACGTAGAGAATTGAGCCAAATGTGCCTGCTGATTGCCGCCATGTTCCAAGACTTAAAAGAAAGACGAACAGAAAAAGAAATAGCATAGGCACATAGAGCACGCAAAAAATTGCAATCACAGCTAGCAGCCATGGCTTTTCGGCTCACTGGTTCTTCACACGCTCAAGTCTGTAGTAGAGCGTGGTTAAATGAACCGCAAATTTGACACATCAGATTTCAAATAAGTGAAAAAAGAAATTAAGCCTTTTGTGCATCTCGTTTAATTTGTGACCAAGAAAAAAAAAGTCATTTTCAAAAGCTAAAGTCATTAAAATTCTTGTTACATGTGCATTTGAATGGAAGAGATTTTTTTTGTTTAAATATTAATTGTTTCTTTGTTCTGTTTAATTGTGACCGTGGCAAGTATATATTGTTAAGTGTATTCAATTTTTATTGCACAATTCACTTGTATTTAAAGAAAATCCTTTATTGTGTTTTTTTTTTTTTTTTTCTTTTTAAACTTTAAATTTCCCTGGAGAAACCTTTCAAGGTTTGAGGGATTCATTGGAAACAAGGTAAACTGCACGTAAGGTAGAAGTGTTTCTGTGTACTTAAGAATGTGGGTGGTTAGAAACTTGTTAGGAGCAGATTGAAAATAGAAGCGTGTTGTGTGTGACTTCACCAATTTCAACATAAGCTACGATTAAAGATTTTTTTGATAAGATTTTTTTTTTTTTTTTTTTTTACAGGTGGGAAAATAAGATTTAATTCTTGAGGTGAGAGTCTTGTGGGAACGTGTATAGATAAAATAGAAATCGATATTGCAGCATCTTCAATAGAGTACAAGAGATGAGTGAAATCTCAAACTGAGACAAGATAAGTTAGTTGATAAAAAGAAGTTGATTTAGTGCAGTTAGATTAAATTAGATGTTTTGTTTGATGTTTCATGGCAGGTTTTGTTTTTTTGGAATTGGGTTATAGTGGCTACAAACACCACAAGTTGTTTTTCTTAACCTTTTTGGACTTCGGAGCAATGAGCATTGTCTTAATTTTACTTGTGAACATTTGCTGCTAAGTTATTTTGATTAAACAAAGTTTAACTTGTAGCATTTTGTGATTACACTGCTGAAAATGTAGGTTTTACAAGGTGTAAGATTACACTTTTATTGGTGTGAAAAGCTTCTTTCTGTTTTGATTCCTTTTTGGGGTTAACTTGAGGTGTAAATATTACACATTTATGCACGTACACTTTGCCGATGTCATGCATGATACATCCACAGGTGTAAATTTAAATTTTGATGGCATTTTCAAAAAGGTGTAAATCTATTCTAATATCGAGTCATATAGATCCCTGGTGGTGTAAAATTACACTTTGATGGTGTTAAATGTACTGATTTGAATAAACAGGTTTAGAAAAAACTAAAAGAAAGCCACCATTTTTTTTTATTGGTAAAATATGTTTGAAATTTATTTTTTATTTTTACTCACATTCAAATTCAAAACCAGGTCATAGGCCAGTATAATAAATATGAGTACAAAGTATCTTTTACATTATTTATTTACTATTACTTTGCATGTGGAAGTCGTAGTGTGAATAGTACAAATGCAATCACATTTTGAATTTGTATACAAACTAGATACTTGAATTGAATGTATTAAGGACATCTTTTGAATGTCTTGTGCTTTGTAGGAAAAGAGGTGTAAATGAACCACACTTCTCACACCTTTTCGCAAACGATGTAATTTTGCTTTTTTTTCCATCATTTGTACTCAATTTGAGTTCACACCTCCAGTAACACCTTTTAACATCATTTTAGGTGTTTGGAATTTTCAAAAAGGTGTATATATCATGCTTTTACACTTTTTTACTAGTGATTTTATAACTGGAAAAATAATAATGGTAAAAACAAACGAAGAGAAATGTTTTAAGCTGTTTGGTCAGATTTTCTTGTTATTAATGATGTTTTGGTGATGTCACAGCGTTAAATATTTAATAATTAATTGCTTTTCATGTTGTTTTTAAAAAAAAAATAATTATTATTCTCATTTCCTAAATGAACCATTATTTGTTCTTGTTGCATGACGATCTACTAAAGTGCAGTGATTTTTATATCTTTTATTCATTTCTTATCTTATTCTGGTAAACATTCATATTTATATTTAGCAAATGATCTTTTTGGCTTTATTGAAAATGGAATGAATTGCTATTTGGAGAATTTAAATTCCGTTTAATAAGATGGAATGGGAAAACGAATTTAGACTTTTCTTCAACGTTCACTTTTTTCATCTCTTCTGTAATTCTTTTTTTCTTTCTTATATACTTGACATGAAGATTTTTTAATAGAAATTTCCTAAGAAAATTTTTTAATATCGAAAATGTCAATAAAATTTGAGTTGGACCGTTTTTTTTTTCTTTAAAATGAATTGCAAACAACAAAGCATGTGAACATTGTTAAATGAATTTTCCTCTCATTGGAGTCTGAATGACATAATTTTTTTTATTTTTTTTTATGTTCTGTGTATCACAATCGAGCAATATGATTGTGCTTAGTGAACTGGGTAAATTAACTGTTTCCTTCAATTTTTGTCGGAAATGAGAGTCGGAACTGATGCATCAGAATGAGTGATTGGAACGAACGCAAGAATTGACCCGGATTTCCGAGATGAATTGGTTTCGTCTGCGAGACACTCGGCATAATTTAATCACGATGTGTGTAGACGTGGCACTTTGATTCTGCCATGCATGCACGCGTTTGCCTGTTTATGCATGAGGAAACTTGCTTGCTCATGCTGGTATGCCAAGGATAATCCGAAGAGCCAAGTTTTCAAACATTGATCAAGTGTAGAGAATTCAATTTTCCTTCCAACTTAGTGTCAATTTGCGCTTGCAAGCAACTTGGCTTATATCGATGTTTTTGTCAAATGACGCGTTTGATCGAACTTTACAGTGGAATTGAATGAAAAAATTAATAATAAGCACTAAAACGGTGTGATTTTTAATTTTTTAAACGTCAATTGAGATACTTTATGTGATATTAGTTATTATTTTTGTCGTAAGCTGGCGCTGCGTATTGAGCGATGACGTTTATTTTTTTATAAGATGGCGTCAGGATTTGCGATGGTGGGAAATCATTTCGTAAATAAAATATGATAATTAAGCATGTATGTGAAGTGTTTCCTTATATTTTTGTTTTTTATCATTGCAGTGAGATTTAATTATGGATTTGAGACACTTCTTGGGAGACATGTGCGGAATAATCGGTGATTAAATTGAAATTTCTACGGTGATTATTGTTTCGTTGTTTGAACATAATGTTGAAACAAAGAAAACACAAAAAATGTGCGAACGAAGCTTTTTCTGAAACTACTTATTACATTTAAAAAAAACTCATTTTATGATTTATTTATTATTATTTTCGGCTATTATTATTATGATTTTTTTTTAGTTGACGATAAAATTAGTTTTTCATAAAATATTTATTTGTTTCCATTTATAAATTTTAGATGATCCAACTAATAAAAACAGGAACTTTACTGCGAGCCATTATGATTGTAAAGGTAGGGAAAATGCGTTTTGTAATTTCTTTTCTACACTTAAGCTGCTACACAGATTGGTGCTATTATTCATCAGCTTTGGAAAGACTAAACACTAATCCGTGCATAAATTTGTCATTTAATAAAAAAAAAAAACATGTATGCCTGTAGTACTCTAAAAAAATCAAAATAATATATCTTGCTCTTAGTATAACCATTATTACAAAATAGCAATTTATATCCGGTAAGGGAACACATGGTATACATAATTTAATTTTTCTTTATAATGTTAAAGTTGAAATAAAAAATTTGAGTTAACCAACATAAATCAAGTTGAGCTATTGGCCAATTCGAGACTAGTTTATAAAGCTGCAAAGCCATAAAACAATACCAGGCCTGCAATTGTCTTAAACTGAGTTGTTTGTCTCAAGTGTAACGTTTTGAACTGAGGACCCGTAAATGCTTTGATAGAACTACCCGCGCTTTATTGACAGAATCTAAAGATGTTGAATTCTAGAGATTTGGTCAATTTAGCCATTGATTTTAGTCATTTAGACATTT
Organism: Strigamia crassipes; assembly: GCA_034683725.1. NCBI lineage: Eukaryota > Metazoa > Arthropoda > Chilopoda > Geophilomorpha > Linotaeniidae > Strigamia > Strigamia crassipes. Next base: position 76,916 of record JAQFXT010000104.1, read on the forward strand.
CTTTTAGTCATTTAGACATTTCTTTTAGTCATTTAGACATTTATTTTAGTCATTTAGACATTTATTTCAGTCATTTAGACATTTCTTTTAGTCATTTAGACATTTCTTTTAGTGGTTTTGGTCAATTTAGACTTTTATTTTAGTCATTTAGACATTGAATTTAATCGTTTAAAGCATACCATGTTGCTTCGGCATCTCGTGTTCAATAAGAGCATTTATAGATTATTGCTGATTTTGACTGAGACATATTATTGTACTGTATGGTTGTTAGTTGGTGGTAATTGTATTTTAATTTATTCATCACAGCCATTTGCAGGTGTAGGGCTTCAAAATATGTAAAATCAAATTGTCATAATTGATTTTCAACAGCATTATTGGCTCAGTTTGCTTACTGCATATCAATACACTGGATCTAAATGAACTTGAATTTCCAACTCAGTGTTTTTAGTTGGGAATACATGTCAATTATAGACATAAAAGCATGACAAAATGTGTCGTACAAATAGATTATTAATTCATCTTAAAGAATATTGAATTCTATGAGTTATTGAAATAATATATCAATTTTTCATTTACACAATATTTTTAAAAGAGCTTTAGAAATTGTAGACTTAAAATAATAAGTTTATTGGCTTACAACTTGCTTTCAATTGAATTTTAAAGTTCTTTGTATTTTTCAAACTTAGAAGTGAATATTTAATTTCTAAAGCTTAAGTTGGTAGTGCTAGAGGCAGAGAATTTAAATATAGACTGGGAGATATTTTTAAAGAAAACAATTTACATGAATTGTTGTGAATTAACATTAGTGTTTTTTTTTTTTGGAATAAAATTAGGTTTAATGCCATCTGCTTTAGCGGAGAGTGGAATGACACACTTTTGTATTTATTTGGTTCATTTATTATTACCTGCTTCAATTCGGGTCAGCGTTTTTGAAGGCCAGCATTTTTAGTTTTAGCATTTTATTTTTGGCTTTTTTTCACTGTAGCATTTTTTTTTTTTATAGATTTTTTGGTTTTAGCATTTGTTTGTGCCAGCATTTTTATTTTAGCATTTGTTTGTGCCAGCCTTTTTCGTTTTAGTGTTTTATTTTACTCCATTGAATCCACCGTTGTTACACATGTATTTTGTCACAGGTGTGTGTTCAATTTGATTCATGCGTGCAGTACTTCCCGCGCATAAATTACCACTTGTGTTGTGTTTAAACATTTTAATATTTGTTAATTTGAATATTTGTTAACCTTTACCCCTTCGTGTAAGGATTTGCATATTTTTGGTTTGACCATGGGGTGATGTGTTTCTGTTTTTGAGTCACTTCATTTTGGTCTCGCCACGGTTAATTGTTTTACGCCCTGGACTCACGTGACTACATCAACTTAGAGAATTGTCTTTGACACTTTGAAGCGCAACATTTTAACAACTCAGCCAGATCCCCACATGTTAGGATCTGTGAAACTTTTTGATCACGTGAAAGCAAACTTTCTTGACAATTTATTTATAATTGTAATTTAAGTTTTTAATTCTGCATATTTTTATTCAGCGTTATTTTCATCAAATCTAGCCCTTTTTACTCCAGCGTCATTGAATCCAGGTGTTTTAACTGCAAAATCAAGATTGCTTGCATTCTAATGGAGACCCGCGTACAAAATTGGGTCAATTTGAAATGCTTTAAAATTGGCATTTTTCAACAAAAATTGATCGTTATTAGATTAAAAACGTACAAAAATGGTTTGTTTTTTATTTAAAACGGTCTATGAGAACTGCAAGCAAAAACATATCGTATACTTATCCCGCGTTCAATTAGAGATCCGCGCTCAATTATAAACATGATCAATTCGTTTGCGGAATGTTATCGTAATGTTAATGTAACGTTACTTAAAAACGCTAAAAATTTAAGCGCTGGGCACTTTCATTTTAATTTAATTTTAATGTATTTTATTTTACTTTACTTTTTACATTAAAAGTAAATTTAAAATGCTGGACACTTTAATTTTAATTTTGTTTAAGTAAATTTAATTCAATAAAAACGCTGCATCTCAAAACGCCCGAACTAAAAAACGCTAGAAACATGAATGCCCAAATAAAAAGGGCTAGCAGATAAAACGCTGAGAAAAAGTCATATTTTGACAAAAATAATTTTTATTAAAAGATGCTACAAATGCTAGTCGCTAAATTTTAAAAAAAAAAAACAAAAAAAAAAAAAAAACCACTGGCAACATAGAGGCCAGCATCCCAAAATGCTGGCAAGTTACTGCACTCTTCAATTCAATACTTGGAATGAACAAGAAGATAGTGACCATAATGATTCACTAAGTAAGCTTGGGTAATTTAGTGGTAGGAATATTTAATTATTTTTTTTTTTTGTTGCAAGTTTTTAATTATTAATTTTGGTGTTCTTAATGATAGTTCAGGTTGAAGTTAGCTGTTTTCTTTGGGCAAATTTGTAACCGGTCAGTGGGAGTGGGTTTTACTTTTCTTTAAATTATTAAATTCTGTGGAATTAAAGGGGAGCCACTGAAGAATGCCTAAGTTTCATGTTATTCGATTTGTTCTAAGTATTAATTTAATAATTTATAGAGATTTGCTATGGAGGATTCAATTTTTGTGCTGCGTATTGCATACACAAGGGCTTTTGTTGAGATTAACATAACAATAATTGGATATAAATAATAAACAACCAACAAATAGGCAGTTGTGAATTATTAATACAATTACTCATTAGTTTTAAATTTTAGATTTTATCATACAAAAGATTATTAGTGGGAGCGCTAAGCTGTTTTGCCGCGTTTTTGTGCTAAGTGGAATACAATGCCATTTTCAATGCAACAGTATGGTGTTGTATTTGAATACAACTGTACATTTTTAAAATTTCACTTATAAAATGTATATTTTTACAGGAAATCCAAGCAGAAGTAGAATTAAATGAATTTGTCAAATTTCAATTTCTTATTATATTACAAAATAAAATTTCTATAAAGATATAGCAATTTTGAAAATGTTCAGATGTTTCATAGAAATTTATAAATAATGCACAGCTGTGTTGTATTTGAATAAACCACAACTTTTGTGTTGTATTTGAATCCAAAGCCATACTGTTGCATTGGAAAATGGTAGCAATGCGCGGAAATCAGACATGGCTATGCCGATTGGTTGTTAAATTTTTACGTTTTTTACTGTTTTATTTGGAGTAGTTTTTATATTTTTCAATGGATAATTAGAAGGAGGCGTTTCTAATGATTGTAATTTTTATTGCTCTACATAATGTCAAGTTTACATTTTTCTTTAGGATAATAAACGACATGTACAAGCTGTTGGTTATTGAATAATCGTGACAGGATTACGGCCATGTGTGTTTAAGTTATCCGCATGCATGCATCTCGTATTTGCCCAACTGATAAGTGGAGTGCAGTGGGGAAAATGAGGTACTTTATGTCATACTTAGATTTTTTATGTTTCAATCTCTTCTTAACTGGAAAGAATAGAATCATAGCAAAGTCGGATGGATTTGAGAAAAGTGGTAAAGAAAAGGGAAAGTAAGGGAAGAAAAAAAAGAAAAGAAAAAAGAAAAAACAGTTCTGCAATAGAGGATTCTGACTAGGGTTTCTCACACGTTGGGAAATGAAAGTGTGAATGTATATAGAAAGTTCAATTTCAACTGTTAAGGTCATAAAGCAGTACAGAACCAAATGAAGTGTGATTTTTATTCTTCGGGAATAAATGATGATTGTAAAAATTGGTGAAGGGTGAAGGAAAGAGATTGGAAGATTGGTTATGTCTTAGACTGTTTTTTTATATGCCGGATGAATGTGTTATATAGTCGTTTTTATTTTGGCCAAGTCCCAGGAATTGAATACCGGCTGAGAAAGATATTAAATTGCAAGTATGTGTGTAAACGGCTATAAAAAGAAATGTGGTACTGTCTCTAGCTGCATTCACAAATTCCTGTTTTTAAGTATTACACGTGTGTGTGTGTTTGTTTTGTCGTGTTGCATCTGGAGGTGTCTTAAAACATGCCAAAACACAAACATTTATGCAGTTTGCGTCTGGTGTCTTAAGACGCGTAGAACGGTTTGGCATTGGGGCAGTTGCCAAGGACGTCAGTTTCAGGGGCGTCACTAAGCCATCCCTAATTTTTTTTAATTTTTGATTTCTTGTAGAAAAAAAAGTGTCAAAAATAAATTTGCCAAGAACGCCAAAAACCTATGCTTCAGGGTATCCTAATGCCAAATTTAAAGTACGCATCATGTTCTGCTCAGCACACAACGGAAATAAGCAACAAAATATAGGCACCATGCTGTAATTTACTGTTGTTAATGAGTTTATTGTTGTCTATTTACTTTAGTTAACATTATTTAATCTTATATTAGGCTTAAACTTGCAAAAAATTAGGAAATCATGACATGCAGTATGAATTTGGCATCAATATACCCTACCACAAACTATATACGTTAACCAGTAATATTTTATTATCACAATATATGGCGACATGTAATTGGTTGAAGTTGAGTCGTGTGATTTGAATGTAACAGGAAATCACACTTTCTGCTATCTATAACTATATACTTCTAATACAATACCTAGGTCTACCCAGGACACAAAAATATGGGTATCGGTCAAAGTCTAATTTATACGTGCTTGCAAACGACGAGAAAACAAGGAATGTTGTTTACTATCAAAAATTAAATAAATAACTAAATGATTCATTATACGTTTTCGAAGGTCAAATTGTGACTACTTCTTCAATAAGAACATTATAGTCATTGAATGTTATTATTGGCATTCTTCTTTAAATATTACATTTAGCATTCATAAGCTTTAAACGGACTTCGTAAAAATAATCTCTTAAAGTAAAAAATTGAAACTGGTTTCTTGTGCTTGAGTAGGTTAAAATTTAATTTTTTTAGAATATCAACGCAATTCCCAACAGTTTTTTCCTCTGTTTAAGTATTAACACTATCATTTTTCTCAAAGTTATTTACTTTGAGTGTGATATTTTATTCATGTTTCCATTTCTCTTTCTCCCACCTGCATATTTTTCTATAAATAAAGATATGATCAGACCGCAGTATCTTGGAAAAACAGTCAATATACAAAATTTACAACCTCTTTATCCACTTATCTTGGAGACACTCGAGACGAGCAAAAGACCAGCGCAGTGTCGCCTCGATCCATCATTAGAGATTCCACTAGAACACGTGTGCGGGGAGCTCTTGTCGTTCAATATATTCTGCGCTCATTTTTTCCTCTTTCTTGCTCGTATGGCCACACTTTTCTTTCTCGTGTCTCGGATTGTCCTCTTTTTGATCTTGGCTTATGTACGAGAGATATTTGAACTAGAGGGCACTTCAGCAATATAAGTGCTGGATTGGTGACAGCAATCTTGAGTCTTATCTGTGATTATTATAACTTAAAGATGAAGCGAGGTTGCACTATGCTTTCTTACGTGTTAATTCACTGGGGTTGGGGTGTACGTGAGTTTCTGAATTATTTCCTCATTTCTTGTGAAAAATAACTTTCGGCTATGATTAATTACGAAGGCATAATCTTAATTAAGAATGTAAATAAATTTTAAATAAATTTTGTGGCAATTGCTAATAGAAATTCTACGATGGCAACGGGGGAATAATAACGCAGTGGGCATGCGCACATCATTTAAATGTCAAGTACCAAAAAGTGTTTGCATTATGAGTTATATTTTGTTTTGTGATAGTCATAATTGTTATAAAATGTCCTTCGTATTGATTTTTTGTTTAAATTATAGAATAAAATATTCGTTTTTGATTTGTGAATGTAAAACGTGTGTCTGCGCTTTTTCTTCAGCACACGCACATTACATAAACAACAAAACATGTTTAATTGCGAGTTAAACATGAATAGTAAAATATTAATTAATTTTCTGTTTTATTTTTTTTTTTGAATTTTTTTGAGGAATATTTGAATGGATGGAAAATTTCATTGGAAAATTTAATCGAGAAGCGGAGAGTTTTGTGATGAAAATTAATTAACTTAAATCACGTGTTTAGATTTGTTGAGAAAAAAATTCGGATCGCAAAGGGGAAGTTGTTGAGTAAAATACGGAGTAAGTGAAAGCTGTAATGTTGGGCTTTTAACGTGATGACGTTGAGGTTAAATTACCCATAAAACCCTAGGGCTACACTCGATATGGCGCCATTTCAGTGAGGAAAAAATTATATTTAAAAAAAAAATGATGGGACTTTTAAACTTTTTGATAAATTACATTAGCATTTAACCTCAATGATGCGGCATCTTCAATGGAAATGAGCTTTTAAAGGCTCGAAATTTAATTCATCGTGCGTTTAATCACACATGTTTAATTACACGTGTATTTCACAACACTTTATCACTGTATTTTATTTATTGACAGGGGACCGGTTTTATAATTATCGTTTGCGAGGTTTTACTCGTGTCAATTCAAGCTGGTATCAAGCTGAAATGATGTATGTACTCCCGCTTCTTGTTCTGCCATTACTTTTGTATTAAAGAACAGAAGGCATGAAGCGCAGTGTCAGGGGAAAAAATTGGAATATGAGAAAGTTAAAGATGTAATCTCGGAAGATTGAATTTTCTAAAGTTTAAGGGAAAGTTCATCCATTATTCTGTCTTAATATAGCGGCTAAAATGTCTTGGATTTTGTGTCCCACATCCAGTGGTGAACTGACAGCACTCGCCCCGAACCAGAGGGGGTCGTGAGCCAAAATAGAATTAAAAATTTGAAGGGAAAAATTTATTTATTTCAGGATTTGTCAAAAATTGCTCAAATTTGATACAATTATGGTAGATTGGTGCGATGAATCGTGACACAATTTATCAAAATTTATGAAATGCTAAGAAAATTTATCAAAACATTAAACTTGATGGCGTTTTTTGTGACCATTTATTTTATGCCGAAAGTTGTGAATAGTCTTCTAGGCATTAAGAATTATTTTTTGGAGTATAATTTTCAAGTTTTATTGTCTTTTAATTCTAATTTAAAAAAAAAAAAATTTTAAGTTTAAATGTTTTCTTACATCCTAGACCAGGGGTGGGGAACGTCAGGCATACGGGTTGCGTGAGATATGCGAAATTATTTGGTTTGGTCTTGCCAGGGCAACTGCAGGCGGGATTCGAAATTCAATAAATCCAGGAGTTTTTTTCTTAACAAATTTATATTAAGTGAATCATAATAATTACATAAATTTTGACGGACAAACAAGGAACATTGAAAGAGAAGCAGTTCCAGCCATCACATTAGAAGTGAGTTAATTAAATGTTTGACCAATATAGCAGATTAATTTTTAAGTTGATAATTTTATATGGCCAAATGATGTTATAAATATCCAAAATTCCTTTAGAAGATAAAGGCTTCCCACCTCTGCCTAAGGATAAATTTAATCCTTCCGCTTTCTAATTGGCCGGAAAATACTCAGAAGTGAATCTGCAAGGCGTTTTCAGTGTTCTGCTTTAAAGTGATTATTGAACAGATCAGCATTTCTCAAAGTGGGTTTTACGAACCGATGGCAGGACGCGAGCTAGAGGCTTCCGGTCTGCCAATTTACCGGAACTGCCAAACTAGTTAGAATATATTCCTCTGTGGATTAGGCTAAGTTTTAGGTTAGGTTTGGCATCAGGGATGCATTCCATGCACATTGAGCAGCATTTTTGCACTTTTTTCGGCGTCAGCATTGAACCGTCAAGCGACTTTTTATTTCAAACAAAAAATACTCGTTTGCTACAATAGAGGTTTGGCGATTACATTTTTTAACTTCAAATAACTTATAACTTGTAACTTATAGATGTAAGTTATAAGTTGTTGATTACATTTACATGTTTACAGTGGTAACTTGTATAAACGAATTAGAAGTTATAAGTTATTTGAAGTTAAAAACCGTAATTACCAAACCTCTATTACATAAGATGCGTTCAAGACGTGACTTTTCCTTTTCTTCCTTTTAAAAAAGTGACTTTTGAATGAATGCACCTACAGTTTGAGAAACTCTGCAATAGATTGCAATTGACTGCAGTATACCAAGTAAACAAGTTGGATTTTCGGTGGAAACTGCAGTCAAATTGGTCATTACCTTATTCAAATATGTGACGTTGAATTACCATTACAAAGTTTCATTTATTTTTATTTTTGTTAATTTGTCCGGGAATCATAGATCTAGATTTTTAATAGATTTTAATGAGGGATTTTGTTCATATCTGCAAAGCTCTTTCTGAAATAATTAGAAAGGAAATGATGCTCTATAAGTATAAATCAAAAGCAAGTTTTAAATTAAAACGTATTTGTCATTCGAGTAACCATGGAAAAAGTTCAATTTATCTCGAGCTAATCTTTTTTTTACTATTTATCTTGATGAGATCTGTGTTTATTAAAACTGGCTATCTTGTTTTTTTTTAATATTCATCCATTTTTCTTCTTTCTATTTATTTTAATATACTTTTATTCAGATGGCAGGGATGATTATCCAACGTAAAGTGCACTCAAGCTGTCTTCAATTTACGTTGCGTTTCATATGTTAGCACATAGCAGAATGCAATGTGTGTTTGCAGTGCTGCGAGATGTTCATAAACAAGTTTTTTCTCCAGTGTGCGTTCTGTGCATTTTAAATTTTTAAGATCCGACGAGTAAAGTCAGCTCGGGGAAGGTTGTCATGGCAATTTTTTTTTTTTTTTTTTTTTTTTTTTTAAATTTAAAAATTTTTTTTATTAAAATTTTGAGTATCTCATTCATCATTGTCCGCAATGGGTTAATACTCGATTCGGATACTTGTTTTGCTCTTATTGGGATAAAAATTGAAAACTCATCAAATCGAAGCTGTCAACGAAGAATTTATTGTCTGGATAATTTTTTATTTTATTTTTTATGCAATAAAAAAATAGGTGATGTCTTATTTTAGACTGCTCACACCGGGGTGTGTTGGCCGTATGCTTTCGACGTTTTATTGCTGTTATGTGCCCTGAATTTGCGAATAGAACTTTTCACAACAGATACAATGGAGCCCAGTCGTTTCGGCACTTTGGATTGAAAAGTCGCAAACGATAGAAATGACAACAATTGTAAATCTATATTTATATTCTGTATTGTTGTATTATTCATTAAAAATTACAATAGAGTCTCTGTAATCCGACATATCGGCAGATCAGTACACCTATCTCCCGATTTACACTGATGATCGGTTCTGCACAAAACCGTGTAAATTGAAATCTTGGATTTTGCTATGTAAAATCGTGT
>JAQFXT010000105.1:0-85778 GCA_034683725.1 Strigamia crassipes
TCTCTAAATCACACATTTGATCTCTAAATCACACATTTGATCTCTAAATCACACATTTGATCTCTAAATCACACATTAAATCTCAAAATCACACATTAAAGCTCAAATTTAATCTATAAATCTCAAAATATATTGCAAAACATCAAAATAAATCCATTAATCTAAAAATAAATCTATTAATCTAAAAATAAATCCATTAATCTCAAAATAAATCCATTAATCTCAAAATAAATCCATTAATTTCAAAATAAATCCATTAATCTCAAAATAAATCCATTAATCTCAAAATAAATCCATTAATCTCAAAATAAATCCATTAATCTCAAAATAAATCCATAAATCTCAAAATAAATCTTTTAAAATTTAGAGATTTATAATCATCGTCGATGAAAAGTGCTAGTGTTGGCCCACTGGCCTGCACTTCATGATTCATGGCCACAGCAGTTTTCCTCAGATCTGCTGCAGATGGCTTTCGTAGGACTTTTGGTGGTTGTAAATCCAATATGTTGAGTAAACGTCAGTCGACTGCGCGTACTTAAAATTCGCAAAGTCGACTTAATGTCAGTCGACTAAGTGAACTTTGTTGCTTTTGACAGAATAAATTGGCCGGCACATTAGTAAATGTAAACTTGCAAACAATGAAAAGCATAGAAAAATACAAGAAGTGAAAACGGGTACTGATTTTTTCTTTACATCTGTGTTACGTAGAAATCGTCCAATGAATAATGGTTCAAAAATTTTATTTAATGCTTATTAAAATTTAGTGAAATAATGCTACCCCTGAAAAAAAAAGTTAAAAATGCATTTTAGGATTTTTTTTAGTACTGCTATAAAAATCACGCGAGATTTGACAAAATTTGACTCAAAAATTAATCTAATGCAACATTGCATGAGATTTGAATTAGATGCAAATTAGATGAGACTTGGCAAGAGATTGACAATTAGAATGTGCGCGTTAGCCACGCATTTGAAATGGAAAATTAGCAAGTGTCGCTATATTTGAATATGTTGTAAATCATAACCACGTGAATTTATCACTTGTTAACTATACAATTTCACCGTTAATGCACATGTGAACTGTGAATGTAGGTTAATAGTTCAAATTCATCATGAATTCACAATAAAATTCTATCGTTAAAGTTAGTTGTAATGTAAACAAATACTATAGCAATCATAGTATCGTCCAATGTTGGGTAAAATGTAAACCGCACCATTATTTTCTGCCTCGAAGGTTCTTTGTAAAAATGAAGAAAAGAAAAACCACTCTCCGTGCTTGTTTGAATGTGCCAGTTTAAATTGACAGCTTTAAAACAATACATAATCCCATTTTAGCATTCATTTATAATCGGCTTCAAGTTTCCTCGTCCGTATAACGAGGAAAATGTGAGCAGTCATTGATTCCTAATTTAATTATGACATTAATTTGAGTGATGTTCTATTTGACCAAGTTAAGAAAAACTCCATGACAACTGAATAATGAATTGCTGACACGACACAATACAATTTTCCCGACAGTTTGACATCACTTCGGATATGCAATCTCATTGTCGTAGGAATCAGAGACATTTTGATTAAACAAGCCAACAAAATTTGCAATCAGATATAAATTTAATTTACCTTATGTTTTCACTAGTAATTGTTCCCTCATCTGTAACAAACATGTTTCCTACCATGCTCGTAAGAGTTGAGAGAAATCCGCCTTTGGGTTCTATTTGCTTTTCAAAATATTTCCGATTCAATTCGGACAAACAAGCTGCAACTACTTGACCATAGCCCTATAAAAGAAATTTTGTTATTCCATGTATTCGGGCGATGGTATATCCGTAAATAAATTAAAAAATACTTGCATTCAAGGCTAATTCATCATCCAAAATAGATAATTTTACTATGTATGGATTTGCGGACTAAAACAAAAGAAAATTAACATTAAAAACTTAATTGCATTAATTTTTTTAAAATTTGTTTCTTACTTCGTGTTTTCTGTAGTTGACTAGACACGTGAGAAGTAAAACTGCATCGTATCCATGTTGCTGCCGCAAGTGCGAATTCGCTAAAATCTGTAATTAAATAAATTTAAAATTTTCGTACCGATCAAACTAACAAACACCACCTGAACAATAGCTTCAAAAACACTATTTAGCATAAGATATTCCAAAAGTGTGTTTTGACTGATGTTTTCGGTCGCTGTAACCATTATCAGCAAAAATTTCAAGCAAAGGCTCTTTAAGCTGTCCGAATATTCACCAGCAAGGAGAGTACAAATACGATCAATGAGTTCCTGGTATAAATAATGAGCTTAACAGTACTGACAAATTTATTTCGTTTAAAACCAATCTCGTGTACCTGCACCACAATTTCCGCAATATCGAATCCAATTAAAATATTAATCACGTCAAATCCATAATTAGAACAATTTTTCTTAAAAATTCCACGAATTAAAGCCGACAATGTCTGTAGAAAAAAAAAAAATTACGAATCAGAATTCGGTTTCGAGATAATGAATTTTAAAGTAGCAGTGATACTTGGAATGCATTGACAACACGAATTTGATGATCTTCTTTTATAGTTTTCACGCATTTATAAAACAATACGTTTATATTTTCCTGAAAATAGTAAAAATCACGTTGCATTAATGAATAACAACACCTTGTCTAGAATTCTCTGATTAGTAAATCTATTTTCTTGATAGTAGCCATATAATCGGAGAATTTACATTAAAAATACAATTTACTTTTAGTGCAAGTAGATCTTCATCACTTAACTTCTCAAATTGAGACTCTATAAATGGTACATTAACTTTTAATAAAAATAATTCGTCCCAGAAATTCGGATTTCCTTTTGCTGGTTCTTCGCCCTGAATAAGTAAAACCATTTCATCATAAGTTTTTAAAAAAGAAATTTTATTTTCATACACTCAACAAATATTTACCTTAAAAAATGCTTCGTAAATTTGAACAACTTTTTCTTTCAAGTGCTTTTTTGAGACAGATCCACTGCGTGCTTTAGAATTCATCGCTGTATATCAGTGGGAATCCTAACTGAGTAAAATTTTATAATTAAAACATAAACCTCAACAGTTACAATAATTTATCCTCACCTCGACCAAAGTACAACAGGTAAAAAAATATCTTATATTTGGAGGATATAATCTGTTCACCCTCTTAATGAATTGTAAAACCTTGACTTAAATAACGATTTAACCATTTGAAAATGTCTTTAACAATGAGAAAATTCAATCTGCTACTCAACGCACCATTGATTCAGACACATGGGACAAGATGCTTGAATCTTGCGAGGATTCATCACGTTCATGGCCGTTGGTTGGAGCTGTTAGTTTCTGCTACTAGTTGGCAGTACGCAACAACTCTTTTTTTTTTCGTGATCAATAAAAATCATGGAAAATTATTTTTTAGTAATTGTTTTGTAAGTTTTAATCAATAGTAATGTTATTTGAAATTTAATTTCAAGAAAATCGGATAAAATAAGCAAAATATTGAATTAGTCTACGCTGTGAGCGCCGCCTGGCGATGACATTTAAAAACAAAAACATAAACTTAATTTGTTCGTGTTTCACGATGGTGGTTGTGGAAAGTATTTCTCCATCAACGGAAATTCGGCATTTACCAGCGAAGGTTGTTCAAGAGTTATGTCGACTGTTGGATTTCGTGGATAAATGGAAACAACTTGCCGAAAAGATTCCAACGAGTTCCAAAGACACAACTCCACTTTATTCTCAACAACATGTCAGGTTGTTTATATCAATTGCATATGAAGATATTTATCAAATTTATTGTTATTTTTAGTGCAATGGAGAAATGCACACAGGGACCAACTCTTACGCTTATAAACGATTGGGGAACCCACGGGCGCAATAGACCAACGTTGGAGTTACTGATTAAGCTTTTACTTGATAGTAACTTGAATTTTGTTGCCAATTATCTTGCAGTGGACGTTCTAAAAGGTTACACAAATTGTTATTATGTTACTTGACAATATTTTACTATTTTTTTTAATAGGTGCTTCGATTTCTGGAGATTTTCTTTCGACAACGGCAGAGGTGGATAAGTTATATTCACCAGTTCATGCGAATGGCGAATCGTCTGAAAATCTTGACGCTTTTAAATCAACTGATTTAGATTATGTTGATTTGTCCGCGATAAGAATAGATGTTTCAAAGAGAGTTCATGTTGTGTCGCACGAGTATTTGAAGGAGATCACGAATGGTTTCAATGAGGAACAGTTAAATAACGGCGGTCGGAAAATCGGCAAAGGCGCTTTCAGTGAAGTTTATTTAGGCATTGACGACACGAAGAAATATGCCGTAAAACGACTCAAAATTGAGTTCCACGAGGCGTTCAAACGAGAGGTCAATTTGTTATCAACGTATGTAACTAAATTTAAAGTTTTTCAAATTAATTGTACATTTAATATAATTTTTTTTAAAAATAGTTATCAGCACAAGAATGTGATCACGTTGTTTTTTGCTTCTGTAAGCGAATCTTATTTATGTTTGGTGTACGAATACATGTCAAATGGAGCATTGCAAGATCGTCTTTCACTTGTGGTAACTGATACTGTCGGATAGCATTTTGGTGTTATTATTATTGTTAATTTTCTTTAGGATAATTCATCTTCGATTCCATGGAGGCAACGGATACAAATAGCAATAGATATAAGTGAAGCGCTTGTGTATATTCACAAACAAGAATATGTGCATAGAGACGTTAAAAGGTTTGGTTTATTTTTTTTTATTTTTTTATTTTTTTATTTTTTTAAATGATTAAACTTTTAGTGCTAATATCTTGTTGGATGGTCAGTGGGTTGCCAAGTTGGGTGATTTTGGTATTGCTCACATTGGTCCTGATCTGAACTTGGAAACTATTTTAACTGGAAATGTTATTGGAACTCATGTTTACATGCCACATGAAGCCATGTATGGAATCATATCTACTAAACTGGATACATACAGTTTTGGAGTGGTAAGAAATCTTTCATATTTTTAACAACAACTTTAGGCTAAGAAATTAATGAAGTTCTAATAACTATTTTTTATACGTTTATTTTATAAATGTGCGGGAGAAAAAATTTTGAATTTTTTTTCTTCTGTTATATAGGTGCTTTTGGAATTGTTGACAGGATTATTACCTCTAAATAAGGAAACTAATGATAGTTTGGTAGGAATTTTAATGAGTTTTTAGACAAATGTCTTAATAGCTGTTTAACTTGTATAGATTGATGTAGTTACGGGGAATTGTACAGACGATAAAAGTATCCAGCCAATGCTCGACCAATCGGCTGGTGAATGGAATGTTAGAATTGCTGATGAAGTATTTCAAATCGCTACACAATGCCTTTCATCATATCGAGGGAATAGGCCTTACATGACCGAAGTATACATCTTAGACTAATTTTCTTTCTTAACAGATTTTTTTATTGCAATTGTATCTTGACTAATTTTTTTTTTCTTAGGTATTGACGCTATTCCAAAATTTAGTTTGGGAATAAACGATCTTCAATCAAGATTTTTATATATTTAAGCAGTATTACAATTTTTGTTCACTTTATTAAGAGTTTTGTATCAAGAAAGACAATACATTTTAGGCGTAATATACTTTTTGATGGCTGTATCAAGATTTTTATATAAAGGTAATAAAGAAATGCAATACCAGTGTATTTAAGAAAAAATATACTTTTAGTTTGTTATTATTTTTGCTTTGATTTCTGGAGATTATTATCAATTTATAACCACTTTCACTGTTGGGATAATGCTGCATGACATAGGAACCCACCCCCGAAGCATTTAAGGGAGGATGGTCCCACTATGCAAGATCTAAGTTTCCATGAATTACTCGAAAAACTGACAGAGATTCCTAAGAAGATATAAAATCTCATTATAACAAAGTCCAGATTTATTTCCTCCACAAGCGCACAACAATCGCACATTTAAAATCTTTGTTTTCAGAACAAGGAACAAGGAAGTAATCTACAGCGACAACGGCACACACTTCGGCCCACTACTCACTTCGGAATATTTGCAAAAGAATGGAAATTCACTCGCATCACAAGTAGTCCAAGGTTTCCACAAAGCAATGGATTCGTAGAATACGGGAGTAAAAATTGTCAAAAGAAGTTTAAAGAAAGCGGACGACGGATACCGAGCATCACAATTGTAGCGGGCGACACCACTCGCAAACGGCTTTTCACCAGCCGAATTGCTAAACGGGAGAAACATCCGGACATTTGAGTTAAATGTTCATCCATTTTTACCGGCAATTTATTGGTGAACTTTAACGTCATTTTCCTTCCGTTTCCCTTCTACTCACCAAGTTCGAAAATTTCGAGAGGAGGATGGAGTCATCCATCAATGCGTCCCCCCTTGAAATTGGCGCCTCCAAAACGCTGTGACGGTCGACCTGGAGTGCGAGCATTTTGCTCCTCACTTCATCTGGACCGTAGGATGAAGCAACAAGATATTCATTTCTGACGATAGTGTAAAACAAGCACTAAGTCAAATAAATGCTAAACAAATTTAATTTTTAGAGAAAACCCATTAGAAAAATGTTTTAAACAACTTGCAAATTTTATTTTCATTAAAAATTTTTGTTTACTAGTCATTTGGTAAGATTAACAATCCAGCTCTACATTATCCCTGCTGGAAAAGCAGTTTCCTTTTGACGTATAACTTCTCATCTTTTGCGTTAGACGATTTATTTTTTCCTTTGCACAGTCTAGATTTTTCTTGTATGTGTTTAATTTTGACTGCAGTTTCGGTCGAGGTAAATAACGATTATTGCAGTAAACACTTTCACTCCTTTTTGGATTTTTCTTAAGATTGTATTGGCTTCTTAATGAATGTGTATACTTTATGCATTTAAGGCACTTTAAACCACAACACAGTAATGTGCAATCTTTTGCTCGAATGGAATTTGTCTGCCAACAAAAATAACCACATCTCGGGGTATTCACTTTATGAAATGTATCTCTCAACTGTGTATTTGTTATTCCATGACACCATTTAGAAGTCTCAAGTAATTGTAACAAATTTTCCAATGTGGATATAGAATTTGCACATTTAACTGATCTTTGAATCACACCTTCACCAACTAATTGCTCACCCAAAACAAACAATACACAGTGCAAAAAGTCATTAGATTTTGTCACATCCACTTCAATAGTTATGACCAATTTGTTGTCAACAATATCAGTTAAAATAAATCGAGCTTTCATTTGAAAGTATGACACAAGCCATCTAGTAGTTGCGTTTTGCTTTACTAAATCTTCTAGGCTGTTCCGCTGTACATTTTCTTGTTCAACCATAGGGCTGGGTGTTTGCTGTTGTGGAATAACACATGTATTAGGAATTGGATTTTCTTCAATTGGAAATGAACCAACGCCATAATTGATAATTATGTCATCAACTAAATGAGCATCTTCTTTTGGATTATCAGTCTCTAGATTTGACTTTTTACTGCGTGGTTTGGAACACACAGAATTCTGCTTCTTTAGCGGTTTCCAAACATTTTCTTGTTCAACCATAGGGCTGGGAGTTTGCTGTTGTGGAATAACACATGTATCAGGAATCGGATTTTCTTCAATTGGAAATGAACCAATTGTGTAATTGGTAATTACATCATCAACTAAAGGTGCTTCTTCTTTTGGATTATCAATCTTTAGATTTAATTTTTTACTGTGTGGTTTGAGACACCCAGAATCCCGCTTCTTTGGCAGTTTTCGAACATTTCTCCTTTTTAACTAACCAAGAACAAATTAAGTGGTATTAATTATTCAATTCAAAGATTACACAGTAGAAAAAGTCGAAATAATACCTCTTCTACTCCTGATATGTCTTTAGGTAATGGGTCTGGGTGCAGCAGAGTGGGGCCAAGTTTATCCACAAAATGAGCTGAACAGATATAAGTATTTTTGGTGATATCTTTTAGTGTTTTTAACCCACGGTCCTGGCGATTGCACAAATGAATCCATCTAAGGCTCTTGCAACATAATGTGCAAGATGAAGCATTATGCAAAATGGTGTGTCCATGCAAAAGATGTTTATAATATTGATCAGCAAATTCTTTACATGGCTTAGGAAAAGGTATAAAATGATACTCCTAAGAAAAAAAAATATTACTAATAAACTCAAACTGTAAAAAAAAAAAAATATCAAACCTGATTTAACTTTCGTCCATCACTTTTGCATCCACCATAGCAACAGTGTTGCTTGCCACGTTTAGAACAAGTTGTAGGACGTCCTCTTGCTGGAATCATTGTTTTTAATAAACTCTGCAATTTTTATTTAGCAGCTGAAATTGCAAAAATTCACTAAAAATACACCAACACTAAGAATGCTCCGTTTAACTTGTCTAACAAAACTTCACCATTGATTACTGCCAGCAAAATAGCCGCCGTGTCACAGAATTGTTCTGTGGCCGTGTGGTGTTTAAGTCGCGCATGCGCAGATTGTCAAGGCTATCCGCGCCAGTTTTGGCCTCTCGTGTGTAGTGTCAGCAGCGTACAGCTCCTTGGTTTAAGCAAAATGGATTTAGATTGTTTTACTGATGCTAATTACAAAAACCATATTGTGAAATCAGATGTTCCGAACAAAACGAAGCAGGAGCCTTGTTTGTTAGGAATTGATGAAGCCGGGCGTGGTCCCGTTTTGGGTCCAATGGTGTATGGAATTTGCTACTGCCCCATCACGTTTGAAAATGACTTGAAGAGCACAAAAGTAGCGGACTCGAAAACATTAACCGAAGAACAAAGAGAAGATCTTTTTTCGACCTTATCGAGCAATAAGGATGACATCGGTTGGATGGTTCAATTGTTATCCCCGAACATGATTTCCAACGGCATGATGGGTCGATGCAAATACAATTTGAATGAAATGTCTCACGATTCGGCGATTTGTTTGGTCGAAAATGCCATAAATAATGGAGTTAATGTTGCTGAAGTAACGTAACAGCTTAATTTTGTATTGGATGTGTGAAAATAACCCATTTCTGTATTTTTCAGATGTATGTGGATACTGTGGGAGATGCAAAGAAGTACGAAACAAAATTGTCACTAAAATTCCCAGGCATAAAAGTGACGGTGTCTAAAAAAGCCGACTCAATTTACCCGATCGTTAGTGCAGCTAGCATTGTTGCCAAGGTATAATAAATTATCGGGCACCGAAAATAGAACAGTTGCATCACAACTATAAAATATTCTTCTAATAAATTCAGGTGGCTCGAGACCGAGCTCTTAAAACGTGGAAATTTAAAGAAACTCTTCTGACACCGGATATTTCTTGGGGATCGGGCTACCCAAACGGTCGGTTATCTGCTGGAGTAATGCAGAAACATTTTTTTAATGAGAAACTTTTATTTAGATCCCGACACAAAGTCTTTTCTGCAGCAGAACTGCGATCGAGTTTTTGGTTTTCCTCAAATCGTACGCTTTAGTTGGTCCACGGCTGAAAAGATAATTCAAGAAAAGTGTGCTGCTGTGGATTGGTAACAGCTTTACTCATTTTTTTTACAAAGTGACATTTAAAATTGGATTATTATTATTCATAGGGAGGAAGTAGATGAAAATGGACAAGCTGTTACTTCATCAAATAATTTATTCAACTATTTTGCTCCATCAACACCGGAGACTAAACATCATGCTTATTTCGCAGAACGAAATCTCTCATCTGCTACTCGACTTTTTTGAGTTTATTGCTCCATTTCTTCGTCGCTGCTTTCAATGTCTTCGTAGTTGTCGTCGTCATTTTCTTTATCCTCTTCATCGAATTCGTCATCCGGTCCTAATTTTTGCAGCCGTTCTTCGACTTCACTTTGCATTTCCTCATCAAAATCGCCTACTTTCGACGCGACCTGAAAAACAATATATTTTTAGCAGATGTAAATTTTTAGAAATGATTAATATTTACTTCTTTGCATTTATTGAAATAAAATCGAGCATTTCCATGATAATCTTCGCCTTTCAATTCGTTCATCAATCCAAGCAAATACCAAACCTGAAATAATATAATAGATTTAAATTTTAGCTTCAATTTTTTGTTTATATTAAATAAATTTACATCAACAACTTCGTCGTCCTCTTCCACCAAACCGTTAAGAATAACTTCAGCTTCCTGAAACACATTTACAGTTGAAAAAATTAACATTTGATTTAAATTATTTGTTTTTACTTCAAATTGAGTCAACTCTAAACAATTCTTCACAGCATTAATTCTGCACGAATAACTAAGTGGGCACAACTAAAATAATAACAATAATTAACAAATATAATAATGACTTTACACTCCATGCATTACTTCAACACCGTCGGCCAATTCTTCTTGACCATCTCGGACAGCCTGATAAAGCGGTAACCAAAGACTTAAGCTTTTATCCATCATCTCACGCGCTTTCTAAAAAGTGTAAGAAAAAAAAATTAAAGTTTTTCCTACATTTTTTTTATTCTAATTACTTACGCTATGATCGTCTACGACTAAATAAAAACTAGACATCAACTGATACGCATCTGGATTAGAAGGATCGGTTGTAATGGCTTTCTCGATAAAACACCGGCACTGATCTTCGGCATTTACTTCGTCACTAAATGGATATAAAATGTTATTGTGCTATTTACTAAACATCAAAAAGTAGATAAATTTACCAATAATCAGTCATGTATAATTCACTGATAGAACAAAACGCATTAGATTTATACCGCAGTAAATTCTTAATTGAATTGTCATCATCGCTCGATTCTTTAGATTTGGCAATGTCTTGATCTAGAATATCAATTCCTTTTTTATAATATTCCAAAGCATCTTTTCCATTAAACAGTTGTCCCAGTGCTAAATATTTACTATATCCTGATTCAGGACAAATTTGAATTGATTGTTTAAAGAACTACATAAAAAAAAAATAATAACAATAAGAACCAAAATGTTTAGTAAAGTAACTAAATTGTAATATATTACTGTAGTTGCTTCGTCCACTTCTCCAAGATCTAAGTGCAAATTTGCCATCATATCAACTGCTTTTAGGCAATTCGGTTCTATATCCAAAGCCTTCAAACAAAACATTTTAGCAGCTTCGTGGTTAAACGAATCAAGATTTTCTTCAGCCTGAAAAACAATTGTTAAAATTAAATACACCTAAGTGACCACACAAACTCAATTTTGAAGCGTGTGGTACCTTATTAAGCATGTTAACTGCGGTTGTCTTTTCATCAGCAATCATTTTATCTGCACTGCCTGAAATAAACATCATTGTAATCCTTCCGTAATAACAATACGCCAAGATGTTATTTTTATACCAACTGTTGGCCCTTTTTCATTCGTTTGCATCTGATTTGTCTTTGGTCGACCCATTTTCTTCAGCGCAAACAGAGGCGCAAACGTCGCTTTTGACCTTTTCTTAGTTCTTTGGTCAAGCACCACGTGTTAAGTTAATTCACTACCTGCCGCTAGAGGGAGAAGTCCGTCTATCTCGAACCTTTCCCTCGGTTTCTAAAATGATAGATACACTCGAGACATGTTTATTGTCATAATTTTTTAATTCATTGTAGCAATATATATTACAGTAAGTTTAGCCATAAAAATTATTTAGCAATCAAACTTCCTTCATTTGATGTGACATCACTATCATCATCCGCATCACATGACTCCAATTCAAATTCAATTTCAAGCATCCTATTCAAAATTGCAGCTTTCTCTCCTCGAACGGTACCTCCGATTTTAATCATTGATATTGAGCATCCAATAACCTAACATTGAACAAGAGAAAAAAATCAATATAAATATCGAAAAATCGTTTGAATTTTACCATGTCGACGAGATGAAAATCAACAACATCTAAAGTCGAAATGTCAAGTACCGCAATAATTTTCAGCTTTTCTTAATATTCCCAACAAAAAAAAAGGAAATAAAAAGAGAAAGGAAGTATGAAGACGTATAATCAAAGAATTTTTTTTTTCCTCTAGAAATGTTTACCTATCAGATTTTGAAATCTAACAAAATCCGACATGCTGCCGACGATCTGAGGTTGCACAACGATTCCAGGAACTGTAAAGAACGGCGATTCGATAAAATCCACAATATTCGGTACATTTAATGACGAGACTAAGTAGCAAGCAGCGTCTTCTTGCTTTATAGGTAGTCGAATCCAAGAACTTTCATCCTAAATACAGAAAATACGTGTTTAGAAATATAAAATATTTTAACAGACGACTGTTACTGTACATCGGGATACAAAGGGTCAATAAGTACACTCAATAGCGGAAATTTTTTCGTTAAATCCGCATACATATCTACCATTTCATCACCACTTCTGAATACACTTTTCGAAATTTCGTATTTACCCTTTTCCTATAAACAATTAATATATATAAAAAAATGTGTTGTATGATTAATTTCGCAGAAATTGTAACTGGATCATAAATGTCGTTTGTTTCGCAGCTCATGAAATATCGCAAATTTCCTTTAGCCAAAATCTCCGAAGATGAAATAATTTCCTGAACAAGTTCGAACACTGGATCTAATTTATCGTGACTATTTAGCAAGATTGCACCTTTCTCGGTCATAAGACAACTCGGCATCTAAATTAGGGAAGTTAAAATTGATATTAATTAATTAGTAATAATTAATATTAATTATTTACCCCAGTTTTTACTCGTAACACCTTTTCTGCGGTTTCGTACAAAAGCTGAACAAGATTCACCATCTGAAAGTATTGCTAATATAATTTATATTGCGCTGCAAATTAATCTAAACGTCACAGCTTTAAATCCTTGTGTTGCCGGTACAATTACACCAATTTCGCTGCAGAAAAGCATTTTACTCGTTAAAGCTTTCGTGTTATGGAACATGGTGACAAGAAACTCGGAGTTCTAAAAGTGGAAAATTAAAAAATTAAATTTTATTTTTAATCTTTAATGATTTGGTACTTTGTCGACGGAGTGTTGGAACAAACGACGAAAGTGTAGGAGTAGCGGACGTCGGCTGAGAATAGCGGAGGCACTGAACATCGCGGTTGATAAACCCCAAGTGACGATGGATTTAGCGAGCATTTGCCATTGTTTTTTATTCTGTTCTTCTATTAATTCGCTCAAAGCGGGATCAGTAACTTTCAATTTGCGATTATCCGTTTTCTTTATGCCTTCGTTATCTGTATTAGTCGCTCGAAGTAGAAATTGTAAGGGTAGTGAGTGGTTTACAACTTCTCTGCAAATGATAATAACATAGATTTATCAAGAAAAACGATTGTTTTAAATTCAGTAGGAAATATTATTCACGCAATGGCATTGTCGAATTCGATCTGCTCTTTGAAGTTACATCCTTGAAAAGCCGTGTTTACGCTGTCATTAATCCAATTGATTATTATTTGTTCTTGAACTTCACTAAAAGCAGTCATTGCGTTGAATGAAAAGCTCACTTGTGTAACTAACTGGTGAATAATTTTTAATTTTATATTTTTATTTTCTAGGGCATATTATACTTTTTCTTTAAGATTGAACGAGTTAAAAACAAGCACTTTTACTCCCCGTCCATTTTGCGCTGTAAGAATTAATCGAGCTACAATCTAAAATTGACAAAAATAGAATTTTATTTATTTGGTTTTATGTTAAGTAATTTTTTTTTCAAGTTGAATTTTGGAAGTCGGAAACTTACTTTTGAAAAAGTTGGAGGTTTTGCTAGAGCTTGAAAATAATTTGCCTGCAAAATATGTTCAAAAAAAGGTTCAACAGCTTTGAAGAAAAATTTGAATTTAAATAATATTACTAAATAAGCAAATACGTCGTCTGGGTTGTCATAGAACATTTCATTGAGAAGTTCTTCTAGCAATTTGGGAACTCCATTTCGAGCATAATACAACATTGCTCTGTCTCGATTGGCTTCAGCTTCTTCATTTTTACAATCCATTTTACTTGTAGCCTATTTGAAAAATAAAAATCCCAATATGGTAACACTGGCCGGTGGCACAACAATTGTGCTAGATTTTTCTCGATTTTGCTATTTTTGTTAATTGATATAATTTTTTTCTTTTTAATATATAGTTTTTAAATTTTTTCTCCTAAAAGGGGGTAGCTGGCGCCTTTCAGCACACGGACTGTGCTTTCAGCAATTTTTTGCTCTGCCTTTCGATGTTGTTTCGTTTTCAGTTTCAGTATGGTGATGTCAATTCGATTACAGCATTTGTTAAAAACTAAATTTAAAAATAAAACACTAAAATTTGACAAATAATAATTAGTAAAATATTAATACATTTTTGAATTATGTTATATTTGATTACTATAAAGATTATCAAAGAATGTTTGTTTGTTTTTTTTGGTACAAATTTGCTCCGTGGCTGAAATCACCTTCCAAAAATGGCGGAAAATTAGTTGAATTTTTGTAAACCATCTATATAATAGAAAGAAAGGTAAGCTATTCTTGCGAATTACGTTCGAAAATGATAATACATGATAAAGGAAAGGTTTCACACTCATCTTAAACAAAACAAAACTGAGCATTTATATAATTTAAAACAAAAAAAGTGGGGGAAAAAAAAAAAAAAAAACCGGTTCTATATTGGTAGCATGGAGTGCGTTTCCGATTAAAACTGGCTGAACTAACATATACTTTCAGCTTCAGCCAGAATTACCACAAGCAGCAAACAAACATTTTTATTTTTAATTTTATTTTATAAAGCAAACCACACCGTATAGGCCTAATATTACATTTGAATTTGACACAACGCAAGTATTTAAATTACTTATTTAATTTATTAGTCATATAGTGTCCGTTTCCCACCTCCATTAAACAGCTGTTTAACACTTTTTTTTTAAAAGTACTAAGTATTTCGATAATGCAGGCGATCATCACATGATTTACGCAAATTATTGGATTCAAATTACGCGTGGTAACTGGCAGTTTCTAGCCACGGATCGCATCTGCAAACAGATACAATTTCTCGTAGGAATTAGGAAACTGAAAAGAAGAGAAGTGCAAGCCAAATTCTATTTCAATCGGACAATTTTTAGATTTTTAAACAATTTGATTAATTTCTTTTAAAATGATATTTATGTTCCCAATATTATGTTTCTTAAGTTTATTCGTAGCATTTGTATTATATAAGTACAGGTTAATATATTTGTAAACATTTAAAAAAATATATATATTTTAAAAAGTTTTTTGGAGCAAAAAAAATTTATGAATTGTTTGTTTTTTTATATTTCAGGGGTAAAATGGTGGATTTCATCCAAAATATCCAATCTGTGTATAACAAATTGGAAACAAAAACGCAGGAAAGTTTTAAATGTATGTCACCACCACCTGTCGTTGGAATCTCCAGTTCATCCAAAGCTGAAGCAGTAAACGTAATTGAAAAGCAAATCAAAAAGAACGGCATCAACTCGATCCGACAACATTGGAGTCACGGTGCAGTCTCGGCTCAAGCCGCACCACCGAGGTCTCTGAATACATCGCAGTCAAGATGGAGACAAGAAGACAATTCCAAATATGCCATCGCAACGAATTTGGTAAGATGTGTTTAAAGATGAAAATTGAAATGACCTTGTTTTGAATGGAAGACGATATTTTTAGAAATTCTATTTGTAATGAGAGCACACTCGAGATACACAAATTGTGAAATGAGTTTCGAATATTTATATTTATATAAAAAATTAAAATAAATGGGTAAACAAATTGTTATGTTCCCGTTGTAGTCAAAAGTAGCATCGAGTCTTGCTTCGTTCAAGTGTGAACCTACTCTGCGTGAGACAAGTGGAAAGCGTCCGTATGTGGGTCTTTGCTGTCGAAAATGTCTTTCTTCCAGTCGGGTAACATGAAATTTTAGTTTTATGCATCGAATTTTATTGTTTTAAACTTTGTATTTTTGCTGTTTATGTATTTTTGTTGTTTATTTATTTTTGAAATGTGTTTGTTGTAGAATTCATTCGTGGACGATGTAGTGCGAACGTTTGGGTTAAACAATTTGCTGTTAGTGCCGACTATGAATCAGTAAGTTTTCGGTTTATGGTGGAAGTATAATTTTTTTTTTTTTTTAATATTTTCGTTTATTTAAAGGAATAATGGATTTATTGTTCGGAGGTTCCATTATTTAGCTCATGTTTTCAATTGCCGCACATTTTACAAATATCCTGATGTTTCTGACGAAGTTCTTTTATCTGCACGGTAAGTTATTTAAATACAAGGATGTCAGATTTCTGTGAATTAAATCATTATTGATGTCTTTTGTTATTGAAATGGTTTAATTTTTTTTTGTGTTTAAGGGTTATGAATGCTGTAGAAAAAGCAGCAACCCAAGAAACTGAAGGTAAATATAATTTAATTTTTTTCGAATATTATTATACTAACATTATTTCTTTTTTTTTTTATTTTAATTTAAAAAAAAAAAAAAAAAAGATGAGAAAATTCCACCAGAAATTTTTCCGATGCTTTTACAAAAGCATATGAAACGAGCTAAACTTATTTTGATAACGATGAAATCTCGAGTGTCACGTAATCTTCTCAGGTATAAAATTCTTTGCCATTATTTCTAAACTATACATACCAATAATTCTGTTTGTTTTTGAAGTTTTATTCAGTGGATGGTGTTCCAGTTTCTAAGTCGCCTTCTCAAATCGGTGCAAGTCCATAAAGGTCAATTGGAGATTCTAAAACGTGCTAGCAAAGTAATTTTTTTAGTTTAATTCATTTTGTTTTGTAAGATAACTTACGATTTTATTTGTTTCATAGGCATCTCTTCCACTAATATTCATCCCTCTTCATCGCAGTCATCTGGATTACATCTTAGTTACCTTTATTTTAGTCAACAATAAAATTAAAGCACCATTAGTGGCTGCCGGTGACAATTTGCGTATTCCTATAATAGGGTGAGCACTTGTTATAAAAACAGCAAGGAATAGCTACTTCAGCGGATAATGTTGCATTTTGTAAAATTTCTGAATGATTTCAGTCGTCTACTTCGTGGTCTTGGAGCTTTTTACATCAAACGCAAAATGACCTGTCCGTCCGGCCACAACGACCATGTGTATAAAGCGATCTTACATACCGTAAGTTACGAAATAAAAATAATAATAGAATGTGTAATTAATAATTTATTTATTTATTTTCAGTATGTGGAGAACTCGTTACGCGCTGGACACAATCTGGAATTTTTCATCGAAGGCGGGCGATCCCGGACTGGAAAATCTTGTATACCAAAAGGAGGCCTTTTAAGCGTCATTGTGGATACGTATTTGGATGGCTCTATAGCGGATGCTTTAATTGTTCCTGTTGCTATTAATTACGAAAAAATAATGGATGGAAACTTCTTATCTGAGCAATTGGTTAATTTTAGAAGTGAAATTTTAAATTGTTTATTAATTATAATATTTTTTATAGGGTAATCCAAAGCAAATGGAAAGTTTGAGCTCGGTTTTTAGAGCATTTTGGCGAGTTATTAATTCGAATTTTGGACATGTTCGTGTCGATTTTGCCCAACCATTTTCGCTTACCGTAAATGCACATTGGATTCTATTTAAAGAGAAAATAGACATAAATTTTTCTTTTTATTTTGTAGGAATTGATGCAATCTATTCAAGCTGAAGCACTTGGTGTAGCGAATACGAGAATGCTGATCTCTCCCGAATCGTCTATGAGTAAACACGATTACCAGTCTTCGTCCATGTCCTCCAGTTCGCTCGATGCAGAAAATCGAAGACAGTTGGTCAAATTTATGGCTGAACATGTCACTTATGGTGAAAATATTTTTAATGCAAATAAATGCAATATTTTAATATCTAATTTCGATTAATTTAGATGCAACTCACTGCATGTCGATTATGACAACGAATTTATTGTCGTTTTTACTTCTGAACAAATTTCGCCAAGGAGGCACCAAACAACAAATCATCCATGCGATGACATGGCTTCTTGAGGAAATTCGATTGCGAGGACGAGACGTGGGATTTGACGGAGATGCACGTCAAGTTGTGGAGCATGCCATCTCTATTATGGGTCCGAATTTGATCGAGGAACACAAAGTTCCTATGGAGACACCAGTAGAAGATGTAAAGGTTCAAATCGTTGTATTGAAACCGGTGACTGATCTACCTCATGTCATAGAATTGGCTTATTATTCAAATGTTGTTTTGTCAGCTTTTCTGATGGATGGCGTGTTAGGTACGAAATATTACGGGCCCAATTTAGATACTGTTTGGAATTTATTAATTTTAATTTTTTGTAATTGCAGCCGCTGCTGTGCATGCACTAGTTGAAGAAGACCTTCCGTCACTAAGGGATTGCGACAGCAAACTTGTGATTTCGAGGGAGAAGCTTCAGGCAAAGGCGAAATTACTGTGTGATATTCTTCAATATGACTTTATTTTTACTCCTGTTAGTTATTTTCGTTTGATGTGTAGCAAATTGTTTGTTCATTTTCTTTTTTTAATTTAAATAGTTTTGCTCAGATCTCGAAATGAATATCGTCACAGCAATTGAAAAATTTATCAGTACTGAAATTTTATCACCCGTAAGCGAAATCTATTTGAGTAGTTTATTCAGATTAATCTTTTTTTTTTTTTTTTTTTTTTTTAAGGTTGAAGTGTGTGACAATAGCCAAAAACAATGGGCGCGGAGATTTGCTTCATCGTTGAATTGGGACGAGGATCATTCTGATGATGAATATGATGGATTTGTTGATCAAAAATTGAAGGTATAAACTGGGAATAATCTTTCAAGTAGAAATTAATAATTTTTTTAAAACAATTTTTACTAGGTCAACTTGTTGGACGACGCATTAGACCAGTTAGAATTTTATTCCAAAATTTTAAGTCCGATTATCGAATCATATTGGTTGTTTGCTTGCAATCTCTCTCTTCTCCTGCAAGTGCAAATGGAAGAGAAAGAATTTTTAAAGCGTACACGTCTTTCTATTTCTAATAAGATAGCAGCAGGATTAGTAATCCATGGTAAATTTAAAACAGGTTTTTTTGTTTTCCCAGCATATTATACTCAATGTTTTTCTTTTCGTTAAAAGCCGAGAGTTTATCAGCTGATGCTCTTCAAAATGCAGCAAAACTATTCGAGAATTGGAAAGTTATAGAAAGTTGTGTCCACGATAACGTCAAATTGTTATATTTGTCCGACAACTATGACGACGAGGAGAGACTAGTGGAAATAATTGAAACAATCGAAGAATTTAAGCAATAAAGTTACACAATTATTATTTTTGTACAGAATGTACAGAACCGCAAAGAATGAGAGTTAAAACCAAAAAAAAAAATCAACTTATTTTTGTAGTAAGGCAATTAGAAAAGGAAAAAAACATGTACATTGTTGTATTCGCAGACGTTGAGATGGCATCTAACTTTTTTTTTACGTAGGCTTAGAATAAAAGTTAATTATATTTGCCATAACAATTTCAAATGAGTGTCCCAAGTCGAGGTATAGCTTAAGTTGCGTATTGTCCCACTGTCGTGGACTGGAAATTACATTTTTGTCGATAGAGGTCACTCCACTTCCGGTAACATTTTTCAATTTTCCGCCTGATGTCGTAGGAGTGCGAGTCAATGAAGTCTGCAACGGCGAGAATCGAGGTAAAGCATTTTCGTTCCTTTTATTTACTGTACATTTAAAAATAGCCGATAATCTCTCGCTGCTTATCTCGGAACAAGATTGTAACGTTTGAATTTGATACATGGAACGGCGAAAGCGTTATCGAACTTGCGTTTGATGTAGTCTAACTACGAGGCTAAATACGACTGGTTGTCGGGGGACCTGCGAACGCACATTTGCACGCAAATGGATTTTAAAATGAGTCTATCGTTATCAGCAGTTCGTACACTTCGAACACTACCGTACTCGAATTAAGGGAATTTTTCTTTCACAAGATCGGCGCTGCAGGTGGCTTAAGCCGACTGTGTGGAAATTACCAAAAGTGAGGGAAACGTGAGCTGCAGTGAAGTGAGTGACGTTGTGCGCAGGGGAAGCGAGGCCGGTCAGATGCGTGTCGTCTGCTGGGAATATAAAACACAATTCACTCGTGGATTTGACTTTTATGTTTTTTAAAAATTGCGTGTTTGTGCTTGAGAATCGCATAGAGAAAAATAATAACACGAGTGTAGAAACGCTTTTCTGCTGGTTTGAAAGATTAGAAAGAAAACAATTGAAATATAATATTGTTTCCTTTTTTAAATTTTTTTTATTTATTTATTTTTTTTTTGGTTTAAAAGTAATAAAAAAAGTGCTTCATTTTTTATTTACACTTGAGTGGATTGCAAATACAAAAGCTATTAACTTGTTTCCTGTTGATGGTGAAGAAAGTTGATGTAGGTGTTTATATATTATCAAGAAATCGTTTCCTCACGAAATGAGGAAGTGTAGAATGAAAATCATTAGGAAATGATAATGGTAATGATATAGATCTACCAATACCAATAGTCAGTAGGGACACCAATGCGCTAGTAATTTAGATGTTTTGTTGGGTTATTTGCGAGTTTTTTTTTTTTTTTTTTTTCTCTTTGCCTTTGATATTAAAGTGGAGGTTTTGTGTTTGTTGATTCAAGACTTCGAGAGAGCTTACAACGGAATTTTTCAAATGGAATTGACTTGCAGATCAAATACGAGTTTTAACGAAGACGCCACGGTGAACTCCTTGGAAATGCAAACTTTAGACGGATTCGAAGAAAAAGTTTGCATTAATTAAATGAAAATTACTAAGGATCAGTTTCGTTTGAGTGTACGTTAGTCAAAAAGATTTGTGGGTTTTTTTAAATATTTTTTTTATATTTTTTATTAAAGAGTTCCAACTTTTAAACATTCAAGATTAATACGGCGAATAATAAACTCCTGATATCAGGCTTATGTGCTTCTAGATACCTTATCAGTTTACTTTGGACGTATTTAAACCAACCGTTTGCAGATTAAATTTCTGTCAAACACTAAACACAAATCCTTTATTAAGAGTGGTTTTTAATTTGACGGCCAATTGAACGATCAAATGTAATAAATCATGTAAAAATGTGCAAATTATAATTTAATATTGTCAATTAAAAATAAATAAATTTGAAGGAAGAAAAAAAAATGAAATGAGAGGGAAATTTTTTGTGAGAACGTAAAAATCTCATCAGAACAAGGCTCAAAATATTGCAAACACTTTTTCCAAATTATTGCAACGTCGGCAATATCATCTTCTAAGATGACAACGGTAAAACTCTCTTTCTTATACTTGTCTTTACTTTCCCAGTGGAGTATCTTTCCCAATAAATAAATAAATAAATCGGAGAGAAAGTTTGTACAGATTAGAAATCATCGATTCGTCTGAAATAGAAAGTTATTTCAGTTAAAATTGTCCAATTTATAAATTCGGTTGTAAAACAGCTATTTACCAGTAAATATAAGCAGAACGATTACAAAGATTTTACTACGAAACCTCTAGGGTTAGTGCGGCTCGCATCGCGATGCTGGTTCCAGTTTGGAGGAAATTAATCCTATCGTATTGAGTTAGCTTATTAGTTCATATTCATTTTGATGAGTTTAATAACGCGCTTTGCAAATTGGATCACATTTACCATCTGATAATACGCATAGAATGTGATTTTGCACGTGTGTAGTATATAGCAGACCAGCAGTAGCACAAAATTCACTAACACTGCAGCGTGTGTGTGAATGGATGGATGGCTTTTTCACGCTCGTCGCAACTTCCATCTCCCATTGGCTTTTCCCCTATTCTCTTCCATTGATCTCCGAATACAAAAGCAAATGGCTGAAACGTCGAGCACTTTTGTTTTATTTTTTCCTCCATCGCTTAAATCTTGAAATGGTTTCGACTTATTTTGAAGGGATAATGCAATTGGAAATGCGGGCCAAGAAAGAATGGAGATCAGTAAGTCGAATACCCTTTGGGATGTGACCATGGAGGGCAGTCGTAAAGGGGATTGAAGGAAGTTGTGTGTGGCTAGTGGCGTCAATACGACTGCAAGGCCATTCAATTGGCTTTAATTCAGTCTGTTAAAAGATGAGTGCTTATTTCATTGATTCGAACGCACAGTGAGTGCACCACCGCCTCCATCTTGCTCGCCACTTACATCACATTATTATTTCACATGAGTTTTTTGGCTAATTCGTATTATCGGTCCCTTTCTGAACAAGAAAAGTTGGGGAAGGATGGCTCTCCATATTGATTTCCATTCTAATCCACTTTGGAGATTCTCCCGAGATTCCCCTCTACATCATGTTGTTGTTCTTCATCATGACAAGCTGTTAGGCCTATCCTCTTTCACTTCCATTTCCTGCGCACTACTTTAAATTTACCAATCACGAATTCTCTTCCTTCTTTGGGAATCTTAAAAAATGGATGTTAAGCGTAGGAAGACGCTCGGAAAAGTTAATTGGCGCGTTTAAAATTTTTACTGCGGGTTTTAGTGTTCGGATTTTCGAAATCTAATGTGGTTTTTATAGAGATGTCTCTTCATTTGTCCTGGATTTTCATCACTTTGCGATAAAAGGCGTGGAAGGAGAATGGAAAGAAAAAAAATGAAAAGAGCTCTTCATTAGACGGGCACTTCTGGTTGAAAGGTCCCATTGGCGTAAGACTCGCGCTGGTGCCTCGGGAATCTTGAGACTATGATACTGTGAGACGCAGTCGAGTTGGCTCGGGGCAGCGTAATCGATGCGCGTGATTGACTTCTGTCGCTGAGAATTATTCCGCTACATTTTTTTATTTATCTTTGAAAAAAAAAATATTTTGTTTAATATTACGTCGCAATAAAATGAATTGCTCTCTGGCGGGTGAATTTTGAAAGGAAATGCCCGATTTTTATTTTTATTTTTAATGGTCGATGAATCCCAAGTCGAAATTGAAACAAATTTCTAAAGGCGGAATTGATCATACCGTATGTATAGCATGGATTTCTACTCTTTAATTATTAAGCCTTTAATATGCATGTCATGCCAGTTAAGGTTTTTCCAGCATTTCGACTCTTCCGATCGAAAGTGCATTAGATATTATTGTATGAATTTCGACTCGGGTAATAAGTTTTACACGAATTTGGTATTTTAATGCATTCAAATTGAAATTGATGCAATTTTATTCTCATTTTCAATTTTTTGTGTTGTCAAAATCTATTTGATTTTGTTAAGGGTCAATTTACAACTTGTCAAATAAATTCGCTCGTTTTTATATCTCGTTTTCATTATTCGCGCGGGGGGCAATAACTGTAACCACCATGCGTTTGTGGGCAGTTAAAATTAAAACCCTTATCGCAATTTCTTTAGGAAATTTAAATTACTTCAGTAAATAATTGTATGCATGCAGCAAGCGGAAAAGTGATGCACAAAAACGCAATTCCGTATATAGCTTAAAGCTAAATTGAAGAAAATTTCTTTGGTTTTATTTAATAGAATGGGGAACGAAGGTAGAGAGAGACTTTTCAATTTGAGAAAAGCAAATGCGTGTAATTTTTATTTCTATCAAGTTGGAATTAAAAGCCTTTTTAAGTTTTACTTGTAGAAGAAAGATTCTGATGATGTCAATATTGGCACAGATTACAGAAAACGATTGATCATATTGGAAAATCTATTTATTCTTCAAATATTTCATTCGCAAGAGAGAGAAATGGCAAAAGAATTGAATAATGCATTCTGCTGTCAAATTGAGTTGAAAATGTAAAAATTTCTATTTGGAGATTTTTACAAACATAAATAGATGGCAATGTTTAGTTCGAAAACTGAAAGAGAAATTCAATTGAGAAACACCGAGACATTATACAACACCTGCGCAATTTAAATTTCAGAAATCGACAGCCACTCGACATTTATGACGGGCGAAAATACAGTAGAGTTAAGCGAAGGACTGTGGCGTCGTTTCACAATGTCAATTCTTCTCTCCAAATCATTGTCACCCTGAGTGTCTTGTTTACTGCAAGTCGTTTTGAAGGAGAAAAGAATTAAGTTATGTCACTTTGTGATTTGTTAGATTGCGTGTACTGTTATTTGTTAATCTAAATTAGATTCTGTTCTCCCGAGGACCTCTTCTTTTCTTCTGGAAATAGCTATTTAGTCAATGAATAGTGAGGTGCCAATAGTGATAATTTGGACATTTCATAGTAATTCGTTTTTTAGATTTTTTTTTTTGTTGGTTT
The DNA here is from genome assembly GCA_034683725.1 of Strigamia crassipes. Taxonomy (NCBI): domain Eukaryota; kingdom Metazoa; phylum Arthropoda; class Chilopoda; order Geophilomorpha; family Linotaeniidae; genus Strigamia; species Strigamia crassipes. The sequence continues at coordinate 24,106 of JAQFXT010000105.1, forward strand.
TTGGTGATGGGAGAATGCTGGTCGTGATTTGAAAGAGAAAGTTGTATCTGATTGGTTGGAATGTATTAGAAGCAGTTTTAAGAGTTGTTTGTGCTGTAATAATGCGTCAGTACCGTTGAGACTGAGACTGCATTGCGTTCTTCTCATCTGTATGGGGAGAGATGAGATAACACTGAGCTCTGTTAAATCCTCGAAAATACTTACTGCGCATGTGCTGAAGTCTTAACTGGGACTTGGATTTTTTTGCGGGGATTATTTTATTGTGAATTTAATAATAAAAATAAATAAAACGGAATAAAAAGTTTAAAAGTCACTTTGTACTTTCCCAAGTTTCACGTTATGTTCGTGTGCTGCGCAGAGCAGCCATCATGGCTGATCGGGGGGCAGATTGCAAATCCATGTAGTTCCACTTAATGCAATTTGAGCAGCGGAGAAAGCTGTCAACAAGCGACACACATATGTGCGCTTGACAGAATTCAAAAATTATGTCGTGTTGTGTGAAAGTGACGATATTTATCTACCGGAAATCTATACGGAAAAAAAAATGAAAATTTAATTCAAAGGTGTTAATGCGGGGCAGTTAAAAATACACGCTTGATTTTATCAATGAAATTAAGTATTTTTTATTTTTTTATTTCCTTTTCTTTTCTTTTTACAGTTTACGTGCGCACGCTTTTAAAATTAAATTTACTTTGTATTAAATTAAGAAGAAAATTGGGTGAAATCGAATTGAAGCGAAGTTCCAATAGAGAACCACAAAAGTGTCCATTCTTGTAATGTTCATCTGCTCGGAATAAATATTGCTAGCATTTAAAAAAAAAAAAATTATTTTTTTTAAATTAATTTTTAAATACGTAAATATTAATTTTTTGCTATTTCGTGATAGAATTCAGCATTTTTTTTTTGGGATAAAAATGTAATCACAAAAACTTCTTATTTTTCGTTTGTTTTGCTGTTTTCTTCCCTCGAGGAAACATGGTTCTGTAATGAACCCTGGCCAATGTTTATAGCTAATGGATGGCTGTTTGGTTTTCACTTGCTTGTCACTTTGATTGTAGGACGATCGTATATCGCATCGTAACAACATGAATATTAAATCTTCACCTTTGGACCCTATAATCGGCAACCTATCAACCCATGCCAAATGCACAATTGAATTTGCCCATCAAAAATAATTGTTCGTCGTTTTCCTATTGAAATCAGCCACATTAAAATTTTATTTTTAATTTTTTTTCTAAAAATATATTTTCTCCTATTCTAATGTTAGGTGCACGCAAGGTTGAATGGATCCAACTGATTATTTCGTTTTTTTATTTATTTTTCTGCCCGTAGAAGACAGGAAATAGGATTTTTTTTTCTTTTTCGCATCACAGACTGACAAGCGAATTTTTTGTTAATCTGTCTTTCAATAATTCATGAGAATGGTCGTTTTTGTTGAAATTTTCGCATGGATTTTTTCAGCCTGATTTTAGATCGATCGTAAGTTTCTGCTGTAATTTGCAATCTAAGTTCAAATTAATTCTGGTAACATCGAATCAGTCTTATTTTACTCAATTTATTCAATTGAGTAAATGACTCATTTGTATAAAATTCGACCAAGAAAGTACGGAAAATAGCTTTCAAGCCGGCCGAGGGAAATCCACCCTGTGCGGCCGACACAAGACCATTTTGCCGTCACTTAAAATAACCACGATCGAATTCTTTAATAAAAAATTTTATATTACAAACACACTCACATTTACTCGGCCTAATCAATTTTATCTGTTTTTTTTTTTTGGGTCATTCATTATTTTTATCTCCCGTTTTGTGTTATTCAGCTTTATTTCCCATCTTCCCCCTTCTACATTGCTGTGTTTCATTCAAAGTGATTTTGGGCGGGTTTTAATTGTGAAGCGAGCTTGCGTTGCTTGGTTTGGTGCAAATGACATCGTCATATATTTGCAAATGCGTGTTTGCACGGCACATTTTCCACCTCACTTCCGGCAGAGGCAAATGAGTTTTAACCCAAAGGATTGTGGGATGCTGCACTGTGCTGGATACAAGAGATGTATACGAGTGTTGAAGGGTATCCAAAAAATTGCTCCGTTATAATTAAGGGATATTACCCTTGGGATGGAGGTTGAGGGCATTTCGACTATGAAATTTCGCTGGTGCATTGTTAAATAATGAGCTGAAGAGTCATTAAGACAAGTTAGTTAAGTGAATGAAAAAGTGTAATGCGTGGGGGTTTGCAATTAATTGCAACACCAGATGTTGGTCTAGTCTTTCAAAATGTGTACTTTTTTTTTCTTTTTTTCTTTTTTCTAGAAAAATTATGCATTGCAAACAACCATTTCTGCTTATGTGAATGGAGCACACGATGTAATTTAACTCGTACTTTTGTCGAATTTTGTTTACTATTTTCAGTTAATTTTGACTCAAGTTTCTTTCCGATATTTGCGGCTTTTACTTAGATGCACGAGAGTCTGATTAACAGAAAGGAGAGATTCAATCTCATTAGTGATCGAAAAAGATTGGTGTACGGTTAATTGCTGACAAAGAACAAGTCTTCCGTGTCACCTAACATTTAACGAGGGCTTTGCTCCTTTTTTGACCTTTAGTTTTAACTGTTTTCGTTGGTTATATTCACTATACAATATTTGCTCGTTTAGTTGTTTCCGATCTCTTTGAACGTCTGGTTTAATCTAGGACTATTGATCAATAGTCCTAGTTTTAATTAAAGAGATGCTGAGGTGGTGATCAAGCAGAAAAACAATAGCTAGTAAAATATTGATTTCCAATGGTGTAACAATACAATGCATTCGGTTCTTGAGGAAGGCCCGAACCAGCATTGGGCGCGTGCCAAGATTGCCTTCATCGCACGAAGCGAATTTTTGTCTTTCTTAAAGAATGCGATGACGAAATTGCATGAGTGGAGTCTAAGAAGAGCGAAAGAAAAAGAGAGAGAGAAAGAGAGAAAAAAAATGTAAAGTAATATTTTTTCTTACCTGTCTCACTTCATGTCGGATTTTTTTAAGTTTTACTATTTTTTTATGAAATGTTTTCAGATTAGGTTCGTCTAAGGTTAAATAATTTCGATTTTTTTTTTTTTTTTTTTTTTTTTTTTTTTAAATAAAAATGTTTAATAAAATTCTAGAAATAATAACATTCGTTTTCGCCTTCTTCCATCTTCCCATCAATCTTGGCTCAAAAGATTTCGTCTCGAATGAAATGAATAAACCTGGGTTTCATTCGTCTTCATTCAGGAATAAACGGAAACTGCCACAATATTTCTCAGACCAACCCAAACAAACATTGATTTTTTTTCTCAACAGACCCGGAAGTTTAGAGCGGGATGGGAAGTGAAATAGAGTAGCCAGGAGTTGTCTAGGTCGCGCATTGTACCATGGGATACAGTTGTTAGGTGCGGTGGATGGGAATCGAACGGATTTAGCAACACGAAAATCCCTTGCAAGGAGCCTTAACAGGAATGGATGGGGGTGGATACTGATCGGTGAAATTGAATAGATGGCAGCTCGCTCCTCAAATCGATGCAACCCAACTGTTATTGGGTCAACTTTAATGGCATTCGTGCTTATAGCCGTACAAAAAAACTATGTTGACTATAGTATTTAAATACAAAAATAAAAAAAAAAATTACCACCAATTCTGGATATGGGACGCGGAAGAATTGTGGATTACATAAATCAAAATTGGAAGAGAGAATTCAAAAGGGCTTAATCCCTATAAATCCCACACAAAATTTGAGTGATTAGATGAATCCATCAAGACGAACATTTGAAAGTGGTTGCCACGGCCGACTCAGATGTCGGTTTTTCGGGCGTCATGCCGAGGCCCCGCGCTCGGAGGAGCCCCGGCCGTACTCGCAACCTCCGCAATGCATGGAGTACACGACAAATTAGTTGCCCACTAAAATTTGGGGGCCCTCGACAAATTGGTGGCCCTTGGCAAATTGGGGGCCTACGGCTGAAAAAATTATGGCCCCTTTGCCAATAAAGTATTTTGCAAATATTTTGGAGCCCCCCAATAACTTTTTCTTGAGGCCCTGCAAATGGATACGCCAGAACACCGGCTCAGATCGTGAATGAAGAAAATCTAAATAACCAGTTCCAATTTCACAGCTAATTTTTAAGAAATCTGTTGAAATGGTTGGGGAAAACCTCATCAAATCTAATTCGCTGGTAAGAGGAAATCGGCCGCAAGTAAAGCGACTAGTACTTGACACGAAACAAGTGTAGCTGAGTTATATAGTACATGAAAACTATCTTATTTCGGTAAAATCAAAATGAGATGACGAGTCCAGAAATCTAATGGTGCACAGAAGAACTATAGATCGAACTGAATACAAACGCGTTGAAAACTGCTCACACAGGATGTGACAAAATCCGCTCACACAACATGCTGATAATTCATCCCAGCGGATCGAGCCGTCACATGAAAACATAAGACTCTTGCTTCGATACCGACAACATGTCAAGGTCACCACAAAGTTAAGCAGCATTGGTTGACTCTATCTTTGTGCAGCTTCCTACGGTTGTAACATCTGCCAGCCAACTAACTGGATTTTATGTGGTTTCCACTTTTCACAGTTCTCGCTGCCAAAACAAGATTAGGTCCATCTAAAACGTCGTCTACAAGGCGCTCCGTGCATGGCCTAATATCACAGACAGATATTTTCGTTACTATTAGTCACAGTCTAGTCAAAGCTTAAAAAGAGTGGTTAGAGGTGAAATAAATTGTGTACTACATACAAGCGTATTGAAAATGCTTTTAGTTCAAATTGATTTGTATAGATTGGACGCCATTTGACTTGAAAGCGACGCAGGAGAAGCTTTCGTGCCAACATTTTCTAAAACCTTGTATATTCAAGTGCGCTCATCCATTCACCTGTTTGCAGTTTAACTGTAAGGAAGAGTAAACATGCGTCAATGAATATTCACCAGTGACGTCATCACAGCCACGTGGTAAACAAGCAGAGCTGACTCAGTTGTCGGTTTTTCGAGCCTCAGACCGAGGCCCCGCGCTCAGAGGGGCCCCGCCAGTAAAGTACGACCGTCCATACCCGCAATGCGTGGGTCCCAGGGTAAATTTGGGATCCACGGGCAAAAAAAATTACATGGAGTGCCTCCATATTGTGGGCCCCGTCGCCATTGGGGAGGGGGCCCATTTTCTGTGAGCGACGGGGCCCTAATCTAAATCCTGCACTTGCTTTTAATGAAATAGCTATCACGTGCGAACGCTAATGGAATGGCTATGACAAAAAACTATTAAATAATATCGTCACAGCCCATTACTGAATGCACAAATGAAAAATTTATGGGGCTTTCCAAAAACCCAGTCACAAAACTCGATCCCCCATTATTTTCTGAACCAACACTCACCTTGTCCATAATCGGATCCACATTAACAGAGATCATCTCATTATATGCGATCACAAGGAGTATAAAAACCGCTTTCCGCACTTGCTCGACCACTAAAACCACCCAGAAGAGTGCTTAACTCTTCGATGCCTAATAATGTAGCGCTTGATCCACACGGCACACCTTCGTTCGAACACAATGGGGATAAAAATCCTCAAGGAGGATTCACACTACACCATCGAGACCTTCAAGACCCATTCACGTGTCATCGATACAAATGATCTGGGCTTATCTCGGTGGAAAAAATATTTGTCTATCTTCACTGGAGAGCGTTGCGATGGACAAATTATATTGCATATTAAAATGGCGTCTGCTACAGAAACTACTAGTGTGTGGTGATGATTATTTACGACTCTGTTTTCAATGTGGTGCCATTCTTGAAAAGTTTTAATGGATAATGGTCGATAAGAGGGTAGCGAATGGCGGAAATTGATTCGATTCCCATTTCAATATTCATTCGAGGCGTAAAAGATTAAGACAAGTGTTGCCCACATAGCAAATCGATAATGAGGGTATTATGTGGAGTCCATGCGCACCTGCGACATTTTCTGACCATTGATTTTATTGGGATTTTTCATGGACTTAATAAGAAAAAGGGTTTTATTTTTGCTTTTATGTTTACCGTATTGTTTTTTTTTTTATATTTATTTTTACTCCAGCTGTTGGCCACAAATCGTTTTGAAATGGTTTTAGCCATCTTGTGTGAAAGATTCAATGGGGCGATTTAGTAGGAAGATTTAAGTTAGACCTGCACTTCTACTTTCTTTTTCGATGCCATTAGAGAAAGAGAGAGTTGTGCTTTAGTCGCTCGTCGCTGCGGTCGTTTATCACTTGCTTCTTAATATTAAGATAGGAATATAAAAGGTGAAGGCCATTAACTTTGCAGCCAAGTCGTTAGAAGCTGACTAGACAAGAAAAGTGAGCTCACATCAAATGATTTGGTGACACTTGGAACTGAATGGATATTTCCTCCAACTTGAAAATTGCGCTGTATATTTTTCTTTTCTAACTTGCTAGTTTTCTTTTTTTTTGGGAAGTGTTTCGTGTCGCTGAAAAAAGGAACATCGTGGAAAATGGAGTTTTTCTATGTCGACGTGATTAATGGACACGATTAGACCATTACGTAACAGTTGGAACTAGCTTTTTCAATTCGATTAATTAAGATTTATGAATATGTTTGGTTCTTTTTCTTTTTAATTAAACTCTAGCAAGTTAATAATTCAGTATTTGGCAGTAGAAATGATCGGATTTGTGCAAGATATTGATTTGTCAAAGTGCCAACAGGGGTCTGCGACAATGGAATTTCGGTTTTGAATTTTTCTTTTTTTTATCTTTCAAAAAAGTAACTTCAAAGTAACATATTTTTATGATAGAGAAAATTGAGGAGAAGAAAAAAATAAAAACTTATATTGGAAAACCAAAAAAATGTAATAGTGCACATGGACACACAGGAAATGCTCATTTGACGTCATTTGTACAGAGTCAAGTGAATTGGCAGTTGCCATGGCGACTGTACTTGGTGTTTTGACCTAAGTTTGGCCCCGTGCCCAATGGGCCCCCCTCTGATGGCCTTGGTAGATTAATTCGATCAATCGATCATAAATGGTAGAAAAACAAGGTACAATAACACCAACCCAAAAAAAAAAAAAAAAAAAGAAGGAAAAAAAAAAAGAAAAATCAGAAAAATTGCATTCCAAATTCTTAAATCCCCTCAAGCATTTGTTTCCTTTTCCATTCTTATGCACACCTTGATACTGTACTATACATTTTTTATACTGTAGTCGTAGAAGCTCTGTGTAGATCTCAGAGACAAACAGATGTGTAAAGGCGTTGCCATGGAAACAAAGCTACGATAATATTTTTTCTTATTTGTAAATAATTCGAGTTTAAAATTAATACTTAATACTTGACTAGATAAATATTTAATCTTATTTATTGGAAAACCAAAAAAAAAAGAAGATAAAGGAGGGCAGAGAAAACCTTTGACCTTATCCTATTCAATGCTTAGTGTATGCGTGGGGGTTTAGATGGTGTGAGTGATATAGGGCTTTACTGTTATCACACTTGAGACCAGGTGATAAGGGCCAAGGATTGTCAATATATAAAAGTGTCACGTCGCAAAATGCAATGCCCACCGGGATTATGTCAACGCCCCCTTTTCTCCTCCCCCTCGGACCAATGTGTGACCGAAGTGTGCAGCAAAGGATAAGTGATCCCAAGATGATCCTTTTCATCTCTTTTATGGTTCAAACTTTATATACATTCTTTCCCGGAATATCTGGACGCATTGTACGTCGTTGCATGGTTAAAATGCGATAAAGTATAGAACAAAAAAATATTCTTTTTCTGACTAAAAATTTTTTTTTTTCGTTTAGCTTTGCTATTGCTACCTTTCCATTTTCCCTGGTGGAATTTATTCGCACGGCGCACGAGCGAGGTCTGGCTTTGTGCGCGCGCGGTGAGCAATACCCGATAAGCATCTGTTAAAATATTGAGTAGTCTTCTTTAGCATTGGGAGCTACGTAGGTTTCTTTCAATTTGGAATTATACGTTAGATTCACTTGTAATGCCTGTTTGGAATGGCACGAGGTGATAGCAAGGAGTGCTGAGCAAATATTTGTCATCTCCCTTGGTTTTTCGCCTTTCCCCCCGACGACTCATTCATTTCAGGTTACGCAAGGGTCGCATTTCTCTGGGTCGAGTCTCGTGAGGTGGCCACCGAATGGAAATGTTAAGTTGCCGGTATAAAGAAAAGCTTTGCGAAGTTGACTTTTATTTTTCAATTTTCTCTTGTTGCGAGTGGTGCACTGCAGGAAGCCTATCCGGGCGGAGCTTTTCACCAGGGCTTGCGACCATAATTGAACTCTTTTGTACTTGTTTTGACATCTCGCATCGCTTTCTTCTCTCCAACGACTCCAACTATACTTTTTCTTTTTCTCATTCTTCACAATGGGCTTTTTGCGCACTCGGGTCAGCAGACACGTGTATTTGGCAAGTGATGGGCAAAAGGGAGAAATAGATCCAATTCTTCAGGTTCAAACGTTCGTTGTTGTGTCAATTGCACTTCGATTATTTCGTCATGTTCGCTTGTTTATTTTAAACCAGAAATAGAGGTTACGTTGTGGCCAGATGGGAGAGAGAAAGTTTGTTTAAAGGCTTGCGACAATAACAAAACAAAGACGGAGGAAAAAATACCAATAAAAATATATTAAGTGTGCGTTTATCGGCCGTGCTGATAAGAGGACGGCGTTCAGAGTGAAATGTTTAACGGAACTTTTCAACCAAAGATAAGAGAAAAGTTGTATAATAAAATAAAGGATGTGGGATCTCGATGCTTTCAGAATAATTTCCGCTATGCGTCATCACACAACGTTGATTATTCTGCCAATCACACGGCACACTATAGTCTTCCCATTTTCCACTCATTTATCTAATAACGTCATTGAGATTCGCGTCTATTCTTCCCATTATAAGGAACGATAGCTGGAGAAGAAGGAGAAGAAGAGAAAAAAAAATAATTTCCCGTTATTTAAATTTCTATATCAACGTGGCCTAAATTTATTTTTCATTAACTCGTTAAATATTTATTTAAACTTCGAAAAGTGAGGTTGGGATTAAGTTTACATAGGCTTGCTGAAGATATAAATGTAAACAGAATACTTAAGCAGAAGAATTAGAGTAATGACCATGATCCAAGCAACTCGAGAAACGGACGATTCTCAAAAAAACTCTCAGACATAATTGATTAGCGAAAGCGTAGCAGCCAACGGATAAATTACGGAGCGTATGCAACGATGTTTTGATAATTCCAGAGCTCTGCAAATCTTCGCTCAACTTGACGTTACCGCAAGTTTGATGATCGTTGGAGCATTCTGGACGCTGATTAGAGCAACTTCCGGTCGAACAAACCCGCTGCCTAAGGGTTAGGTGTGGTGGCCTATTCATTACATTCATTGGGCGCCCCGATGGTGGCCAAATCCAATCAGCTTTGGCTTTGTCCTTAGATTAAAGGAGATTAAACTAGCTGGCCGCACGTGTAAGATTTTTGATCCTTTTTCTCACACCTCGTACACGGATAGGCAGATGCAGTGACGTAATCAGTGGTTGAATTATTTAAGCGTAAAGTGCGACTTCGATTCCGCGAAATCGATGCGACAGGACTAATGTCAGTGTCAGCTGACTGGGAATGTAAACAAGAGTTAAGCTCGGTCTGTAGGGGTCGCCATAAGTGCCGCGACAGGGGGAGAATGGCGCGTTGCTTTAATAATGTGGCACTTGGAATCTTGGATAAGGGAACGAGTCGAGATTTCCCGCGTCTGCCGCCTTTCGCCTGTCGGTTGTGGTATTAAGTGCTCATGGGATGAAATTAATGAAGGCGCATGTGGAGAAGAGATTTTCTAATCCGAGCTCGATCTCACCTGAAAATGTGTCCTGATTAGTTATTTTTTTCATTATTTTTTTTTATGTGTGCGTGTGTGTGGAGTTTCGGTGTTAGATGATTATGTGTGCACACAGTTGAAATAATAACATTATGAAGATGGAAATTGACGTGGCGAACAGCGTGTCAATTTAATTCTATTTCCGGGTGGATTTTAAAATATGCGTTTAATGAATTCTGTGAAGTAAAGAAACTTGTTTTCACGGAACTGTTTTGAATAGTTGGTTTGACAGTTGTTATCTAATTTAGTGCTTAGTTTAGTTTGTTGTTCGTGATGACGGGCACACCGTTTCGCTGAACCATTGTTCCCATTACAAACGATGAAACGATCATTTTGGCACGCGCCTGCTGTTTATCTGGGAGAGGATCAGTAGGCGTTGATTTATGCCTACCGTCTTAAGTCACTCGCATACATTCAGTAATTAAAGTTTTTCCTTTAATTAGGATAATTCAAATTAAACAAATGAGGGTTCGTTTCAACATTTTCGCCGTCCCACTTTTTTTAATTATTACATTTTTTTTTTTCTCCGGATTTTTTTTATCGTGATTGTTTTTTTTTTTTTTTAATTTTTAGAGTGCCACCAATACAATTATTAACACCACCACCATCACCATCGCCTGGTAGGAGTTTGAAGTGTCGCCTCGACGGGTAAGTTGACAGTTTTATTCATTTCTATACACATTCACTTCAAAAAAATTGAATTTTTGAAATATAAATTCCCAAAAATGAATTTTTTTTTTAAATTTTTGAATTTTACTTGTAAAAAATGATGGAATTGACACAGCAAATCCAATGGCGTTTAGAATATAACGTTGAATGTCATCTTCAAGGTCATTTTATTTGTACACATGTTTCTGCAACAAACACAAATTATTAGGCGAAGTTAACGTCTTTTCCACACGCTTCAAATTGATTTTTTTTTTCTCCTTCACTTTTTATCATCAGAATTTTTGAAAATGCCATTAGATTCGCTATGCCTCAGTTCCTACACTATTCCATCATGGTTTAAGACTTTTATTCCTTGATGTGCTAGTATATCAGTCATCAGAAGTAAATAAGTACTCTTCCACTAATGGTGCATTTTTGGGGCTTAAGTTAGTGATTTGTGTTTGAACATTCGAATAAATAAAACACGCAGTTTCAGACTTACCGAATCACTGAAAAGTTTAAATTATCAGGCGGTCTGCGTGGACCTTTGGGACCCCATGGCACCAGCAGTGACTCTGCAATCGTCCATCACTCTTCCAATAGTTTGACTATGGTGATTGGTTTTGATCATTTTCTAGGGTATTTTGAAATTGAAAGCACTGCGATTGGCTGACTTTGATTTGAACTAGGCACGGTACCATATGTTGACAAAAAATGAAAATCAAAGATATGAAAAAAAAAAAGGCTGGTACATTTTGACAAGGATTTTAGTGTTACATTTCGATGTAACTTTGTTTTTGCTCGTGACTGACTGGTTGTAAAAATAAAAACTATCGGTGGTACTCACTTTTTACTTCTGGAAGAGTGAGTATTGAGTGATCAGTGGAGTTGGCAGCTAAGAAAAACATAAACATCGAAATTTACATGACCAGCTGCAAGTTACATGCATATTGATGTGTGCTAGTTCATCTAGGAAGTTTTCTTGTATTTATTTAATTTAAAAACAAAAAACAAACAAATAAAAGAAAGAAAGAAAGAAAGCTGTAGTCCACTTGCATTAATGTGGCCTAGGGTTCTTTTTTCACGTTACATTTCAAAGTTTTGTAACGTTAATAGACTTAAGTTGAAGTTAGCGTGCTGATGATGGGCGCCCGAGGACATTCTGTTGGTCATAAAGGATAGAGAGGAGACACCTGAGACGTTTAGATGGCCATCAAAATAGTTTAGTTGGCTGATATTTGTGCCTTGTGTGTGCTTCTAAATTTTGCTCCATTGTACCAACTGTGCGTCTGTACATGCGTCACTTGCTGTAAATAACACGAAGAAAGATATCAGTTGGCATTAATCCATTCATTTTATTCGTCGCCATGGCGACGTCCAAATCCATTTAATGCAATGCAGGAAAGGAAATTTATTTTTGACTCGAATTGCATTTTGCTTGTTTTGTGCCTTCCAGCCCCCCTGTGCAGAACGCACGGTCATTTTCCTTAAGTTTTTCCCCGTGATGAGTAACGAGGTTGTAAAAGCTGGTATGAAGTGGCAAAGAGTGAGGATAGGAAGATTTGCGCGTGGTGTGTAGTTTGTTATATTATATTATACGGTGTTGCAATAACCCAACGGGGACGTGAGATGTTCATTTATGGAGAAGAGAGGTACATCGGAAATGGATTTTGTCTGAGGGTGAATTACTACGGTAAAATTATTCCAACACATGATGGAATGACTCTGCTTCTGTTACGATTACGAAATGCACTATGAATTTTGAATTTGGGAAGGGAAACCGTATCCGTTGTTTCTATATTACGCGGCTCAGCCAAATGCATTTTTTATGTAAATTTAAAAAAAAAAAAATAAAGTAAGAAATTGTCAGACTGGAATAAAAGAGAAATATAATTAAAAAAATTAAAAATTAAAGAAATGCAATTCCAAATGGAGAATGTAATTTCAACCGACACTTTGATCCACACTTGGAGTTATTTTCTCATCTCACCTGGCTCGTAGCCTCGTGCGTATAACGCGCTTCGTTTTTCACTTTACATATTTCTTTCCCACCCGCTTTTTCTGCCCTCGTGACATTTTAAAGCGAGTAAAATATTCCTAATGAAAATTCTGTTTTAAAAGCTGCCATATTTTCATATTTTCTCTTTCCATTTTGGCCGAACCAATTTTGGTGGCAGACTAATTTGCCCCTGCATCCCCTCTATTCCCTCCTGCGCCCCTCCATCCTCACCTGAGGCTGCAACGCACCGAATTGATAGAGTTCACTTCTATTTGCATTAAATCGCGAGCAGTGGCAAGTTTATGCAAATGTGATTGGGTTTTTGATGGTCGAAGGTGCTCTGGGGTGTAATTTTTCGACTAAAAACTAATGATGACAGGACAAATGATTTTATTTTATAATATATCTATCTAGATGACGTGTGATTTCATTTAATCATCACCTTTCCAACATTGTATATGGATTTGGTACGTGGGCTGGAATAATGATTTTGTAACTGATACCGTGCGAGGTTTGGCTTTGTAAGATCATATTATTTTAATGGCGCCATGCAATTTGAACAAGTTTATCTCGAATTTTAAATACAGCTTAAATTAAAACATTTTCCAGAATTCTATATCCTCTTGGTAATAGAAATTTTCCTGACTTCTATTACACATTTACATTTTATGCTTTTCTTGCGGTGTTAGTTTTAAACTTTTTCAATTAACATAAACACCGATTTACGCGGTACGAGTTTTAGTGTCTCTTGTGGTTGCCCCTGGGTCAGCTGTGCTTCCAATGGTGCTAAGTGAGAGCTACGGTGCCTTCTGTTGAGATTTGGGGACATTGGAGTCTTGGTTTTTTTTTATGTTTCGGATAGGTCGTGTGCTGCAATTGCTGTCCTTGCTCTTAGACGTTTTTGGTTGGTTTTATGTCCCGGCATTTGTAAAATGCCCAGCTCTTTGGTATGACAGTGATGCAGTGCTGAGAAGTGTGCTGTAATTAATTCCATTGCGAACTTGTTGTGTTAGCATCGCATCGATATTCTATACTAATATTTTTGTTGCTGTACAACTTTAATGTAAATATAAATGTGTAGTTAATTATAATAAAATTTCAATTACTGGATAATAATGAACGCAATTTCGTTTTTCGAAAAATGCTATTTTTGGAGTGTTCGTTAAATAATTAGCAATTTTATTGCGTTTAATGCAATTCCTTGTTTTGTATGCATTTTTTATTCAAAGCTACCTACGACTTTTTTCTTTTCTAATATATTCTTTGAATTTTTCCTCGTACCTACTTGAATTCATAATCTGTCGCCCGATACACAGACACATCAGTTTTCAATTTGTCATCGCTAAAAAATTTATTTCAAACTGTCATATTTTTTTGTTGCATTTTTTTTATTAAACAAATAAAAAATGCATACATTTTTAAATTGTTTTAAATATGTTCAGAAGTCTAATAACATTTCTTTCGCATTACTGTTGTAAGGACAAAAGTCAACTATCTAAATGGGTTTATTATTTTTATTTCCCTTGGTATTACCGAGTTCAGTATCGCATCGAGATGAAACGTCGTCCATTTTAATCTACTTTCTCTGTACTCTTTATCTTCTATTTGCTATTTTTCTTTCTTTTTGACGTCGTAATAGACGCTAATAACGTCTGTACAATTGGAGAGAAAAAATCCTAAAGTAATTGATCTTGCGTGATTCATCAATCAATGGGTAATATATTATATACGGTATTTCTTGACGTTTCTCCTGTGCCTCCCTGCAGTGACATCTTTTTTAAACTTCTTTGGAATCTTTTGGGACAGGCAATTTTTTTTCTTTCCCTCTTGGATGTATAAAGAAGATTACAAAAGAATTTGTTGTCATCCACGTTTGCTTGATAATCCACTGACAGATGGCGGTGAATCGATCGTATCCTTAAAAGAATGTTAGTCGGGTGAGATTCATTTTTTAAATTCGAATAATTGCGAGTTTAGCTTGCTTTCCTCTCCAATCAATATTGAGGAAGGTTATGGGCGCATTTTACGCTTCTCGCTTACAAACGTGGTACAAATGCGACGTTCACTTTTTTTTTTACTTTTTCCCTTTTTTTTTTCTTCTTTTAATTTTTTTTTTTTTTTTTTTTCTTTTTTTTTTAGCTAAACAGTTACTTTCTCTTTCATTTCTTTGAAGCAGCAACTTTCTGGAATTTGCGCTTTTTTTTTTTTTCTCAAGCGAAATAAAAACATTATATCTGTTGTTGAAGGCATCTGTGCAGTGAAGTGAATACTCCTTTATAAAAGCACAGAACTGAGTGTTATTATTACGGGAATTTGTGTTGCATGTGATTTGGTTAGTAAAAAAAGCAAAATACTCGAGCTTTATTACAAGGGTAATTAGAACCCGATCTACCTTCGGCAAATTGCGGTAGGTAATTGAGTTAGTTTAACCTCGTTTAAATGTTTCATTGACTTTTCATCAAGTATGTGGTCTGAACGCACCACGTCACTTGTCATCGCATCTCGTTCGGGTGCACCAAGATCTGAAACGCCCTGGAGTTAGTTTAACATTTGTACATCGCTTTTATCTTGTAGTTGGACGGGATTCGTCGGTTCAACCTAATCTTAAAGGCGATGTGATTGCAACTGACAATTATCAAACTAATTATCGTCATTAAAAGATACTTTGCGCAAGCGCATGACATGCATTGTTCGTCCCTGCTGGCGATTAATCTCGTTTAGTTCAATTTGTGCGTTCTGTCGCGTTTTGCCAGTCAAGCTTCAGGGCACCACTCGTGTTATTAAAATTGCGGAATTGTAGAAATTGCGAACAAACATTGTTCTTCACATTGTTGTCGAAGTAATGCATGTTGAATGTCAACTGTGTGGCGTGGCGTGAGTTGCTCCTCGGAGAATACGAACAAGTGAATTGATAGGTGCGTGGAAATTGAATTTTTAAGCGAATGTCACGTGAATGTTGCTTCCTCAACTCTGTTGGTGTCCATTTGAAATGGGATCACCATGACAACGGTGCTTCTAAACCTCACTATAGCAACTTTTAACCTTTTTTCGCTTCTTGTTTTTTGTTCATTATGTTTCACATTCCTGCTGAGTGCAAACCAAACCAATTTTAAACTTTTTTTTCTTCATTCTTTTCCTTCACACCAAAGTCTATAATTAATGAGTTTGTCGCACCTTGTGGTCACTTTACAGCCAACAGTGATTTCGAGGTAGGTATATCTTCAAGTTGCTGACTCAGGAGAGAAATCGGCAAACTAAACTAACTCGAAATTGCTTGAAATGAGTCATCGGATTTTAATTACTCAATCGCATCGTATTCACTTGAGTATTGGAATAACACACAACTGATCCAGCGATAATTAATGATAGACAGATCTATTTTGGTTAATTGAGCCTTCAAAATTAGATTATAATAACAAAGGCGGAGGCAGAGGATGTCATGTATTTGAAATTTGATGATATTCGTCGAAAAATATCTGTCCCTACTCTGCTGGACGCCATATTTAAATTCCTAGAAGTGGTTGCAGGTGCACGTTCCGTCCGTTGAACTCTCTATACACGTGGTGGTTGGCGGATCATTTGTTTCCACTTTAGCATTCGCCTCAGGTCGACCCTTCCCAAATGCTTCGATTGCTTAATGTCGACCACAGATGGTGTCTGTCAGACTTTATTTTGCTTCGATGGTATGTGCGTCAAAGAGTGAAAATGAGAAATAAAAAAAATGTGTAACAATAATGGAAACGAATAAACCAGAATAGTTCTAGAATTATTGAAAAAAAAAGGATAAATATTGTCATACTTTCTTTCTCACATTGCAATTTCTGTGCTTGGTTTGACCAATAACGTATGACCGTGTACTTGTGTTGCAGTGGCATCTGAATATATCACCTCTGGTAATTTATAGTTGAAGCTCGGTTTTCATTCGAAACCCATCTGCAGAAACATTGTGTTGTTTTTTGTTTTTGTTGTTGTTGTTTTTTGTTTTGTTGTTGTTGTGTGGATTAGTTTTATCGATGTCTTGATTGAAGTAGGTACACGACATGAGCAGCTAAATCTTGAGTCAGCAAACAGTCCCTATTACAGTTGGTAATTTCGTATGTGTTAGAAGAAATTGGCTTCTGGAATGCTTGTCGGAAAAATTTATAGGCTTAACATCCGATATTATAATGTATTCTGTTGACGTTATTTATGTGGCATTTTGAATAAATATTGACGCTTTTAAAATGATTTGTTTCGAAAAAGCCGAAGGATTTAATTAAATTCTAGCACTTTTATTTATCCTTTTGCTGTGGCAAATAAAAAATTATTTATATGTTTTCATTTTGATACGAAGTGTGCAGTTGTATCATTTCATTTTCTGAGGGATTACGTAGGACGGTGAACGTTTACAACTTGAGTTTCACTTAAAAATAATCTTTTCGTTCCATAAGTTCCACATGATAAAATGTGTAGTCTAAAAAGAGATGGAAAAACCAATAACGAGACTGTTTTCGTGTATTTGACTTGAATGTTTTTACCTTTGGCATTTTAAACTTTTTCCAAAATTTGGTCAAATTTTTATTTAAAATTGTTTTTATTTTTTAATATTTTATTTTGGAACTCTACAGAACCAAAATGTAAGTTCTAAATCATTTAAGATTACTATTTGAACAAAATAAATATTTTATTACTATCTCGCAGATAATTTTTTCTTCTCAGTGCAAGACGACTGAGCGCCGATCAATAAGTCATAGTTGGGTTGGAGGATTCAGAGTTTTCTTTTGGATTTGCGATGTGAAAAGTAGAAGGAAAATGTGTATGTGGTGATGAAAGATTATCCTGCGGCTGTCAGCACCACCGCTTTGACTTGACTTTTCTACCTTTTTTTTTTTATTATTTGAAAAGGAACTTTTTGATTTTTTTTCTATCGATGACTCCCATTCATCCATTCCACTCCATATTTAATTTCAATTAAAATAATCCATCTGCCTTCGCTCTGTACTCTCAACTTTTAGATTCAAATGTTAATTGGAATAATTTTTTTTTTCCTCTCGCTCTCTCTTCTTTATGACTTTAATAAAAATGACTTCTTCTTTTTTTCAATTTGCGACATTCCCCATCAGCGAGTGAATCTGATGAGCATGAGCATCTTCTGTCGTTCTTAGTTGATGTATGAGCCGCCAGACGGACCTATGATCGTTCGGCGCCGCGTGTTTGTACAGAAACGATGCGCGCGAATGTGCGCTATTCCGTCCCACTTTGGCCGAAAACATCCACGCGACATGTCTCGTGTTCTGTAGAACGTTTTTTTTTAGTTCAGGTAAATCTGAAGTTTGATGTGATGTACTTTTGTTGTGACATTTGACGTGACCTTGTTCGTCTGTTTAGTGTCTGTGCTGGGTTCTGATCCATAATTTCTAACGGCACAAAATATCCAATTCACATCACTCTGAACAAACAGAAATTCGTGAGGCAGTATTCCTCATGTATTATTCCAAAGTTTGCGTTTCGAAAGCTACTCCATCTGTGCCGGAGTTCCTGTCTTTGACTTTGCTTTTCATCGTGCACGCAATCATGACTACGCATGCGTATTTGTGTGCCAAAAAATTTTATTACTTCAGACGCCTATAAATATTGAACGAAGTGTATTGTTTACCCCATATTTTATATTTCATTAAAAATTACGAGGCAGAGTTTGATATTTTCTTCGACCTTGTTAATGTTTACCGTTCTCGTTTTATTACCGTACTGTCAATGTGTTTTATTTGCATGTTGTGCACTTAGTGGTGATGGTAATAACAGTCTCATTTGCTCCAGCGCCAGAAGTTTCAATTTCCGAATGTTTTCTTTGTTTTCGTACGCTTTGCTTTGTTTGATTAATACTAAAAAGTGTATAAAAATTCTCAACATTTGGGAATATTATAAACTGCGCGAGACAGCTAAAGTATACATAAGTCAAAAGTACTCGGTTAAACTGTAAAACAAACATTTTAAAGTGTAAGCATTGATAATTTACTTCCCATTCCCAACTGCCGTTTATTTTTCGTGCACCGAAATGGATTTTCTTTGTTCATTATTCAATTATAATGTTTAGTTATACATACTATAAATGATGCTCGTTTTAATGATTAATAATAAAAGTCGCTAAGCTGCTAGCAGCAGGAAATTGGGTATGAGCGCTTGTTATCCAAACAATGGCTTGTCCAAACATAGTCGCTATGGCTGCGGTATCTTGATTAATCGCCGTTTTACCGTAATATTGTTATTGCTAGTCAGTTATTACTTCGGTTTGTATATAAAGAACAAACTATAGATGGTTTTCTTTATAGTTAAATCGATTAAAATCATTTGATTTGCATACTAATTGTAATTGCCAACAAGATTTTCTAAGTAACCATTTGCAGTTAAAGTGGGTCCTTAGAAAATGAAATTTTCTAATAAAATTAAGAAGAGTTGCTGGCACTGGCATGGCATAGACAAACAAGGGATGACTTGAAGCACATGTATGTTAATAATTCAGTATTGGAAACTCGAGTTGACGGCATTACAACTAGTAATTAGTTTGGTTCTTTTGAGAGTTGTGTGACCTTGGCAGTCTTGTTCTTCCGTATAAAAGTTTGGTAGCTTGATTTAATTATGTTTTCTATACCTAAAACAATAAAAGTTCATGTAGGTTATGGTATAAATTTAATTTAAGCAATAAAATCTCATTAGCTAGCAAACTAAAAAATATTCTTTCATTTTTAAATTAAAAAAAAAGAAAAAAAGCAACCATTATTGTCCGGAGGGATTAGGAAATGTAATACATAAATTACATGACTGCGGTACTAGTAAAATTTTACAACGCTTCGTTTACATATTATTTCCATCTGGTCCCATCAGGAGATACTGTAAGTGCCTGTGATTCAATTTCTGTCTGGATTTTTAGCTAATGCAAAATAGAAATTAAAATAAATGCAAATGCGCAATTAAATTTTCAGGTTATTAAATTATTAATTAGGTTTTATTAAGTTTATTTATTTAAAAAAAATAATAAACATACTAGGCGTATTCATAAAGTTATTTAAACTTAACAGCATTTTAAACAACATGTTTAAACTGCTTTTCTCGATCTAACTTGAAAAATGGCGGTTTAGTCTGTTTTCAGCCACAGCGGGCACGCGCACAACATTTAAACAACAAAACAAGTTCTCAGATTTTGACTAGGTTAACATTAATATTAGGATTGATGTTAGTCCTAAGATAGTCCAGAAGATTTACAACCCTTGCTAATGTTAAAATTACAACTACTGTATATGTATTGTTATGTCATTGACACTTGACAGATGTGTTTTTGTTCTGCTTGGAGTGCAAATAAATCACTTTCATTTCGTTTAAATTCATTCCACCGTATATTTAACAAACCAAAATGAAAATGAATTTCAGTTTAAATGAGAATTTAATTTTGTAGTGTTTAAAATTTAAATTTTTTCCAAACTGGATGTATTTGATAAATTTGTCTCATTTCATGCGCTTCATTCGCTCCTGCAAGTAGATCTAAATGAGTTGAAATATGAAAACTGTCTAAAGTGTCTCCTGTGTAATACTGAGAAGAGATTTGTTGATTTTAAAGACTTTACAGGCTTAAAGCTTTTCCAAAATTTAGACTGATTATGTCAAAAACTTTTAATCTTTGGCTTCTGGCACGAAATGCACTAATACGTCTTAAATAGGAATTCAAAATAAAAAGGCCCGGAATGTTTAATAACGTTCAGTAAGCGCATTCTATTTCAGATGCATGCGGTGTCTAAAACCTCTAGCACTTTTTCAAAGCTGTTTCCAAATGTTTTAGTAGTGCAAATCAAGGGCTACCATCTAGATGAATACAAACATAGGACTTAGGACGTGTGATGACTGAAAATTACAGTAGTGTCTAAAACGTCTTTAACAAGCAGCATAAGTTGAATCAGCATGTGTCTAATCTAGTGATTAAGCAATGTAATTGAAACTGAATTGAGTTTATTACTTGGACGCGCTAACTGTAGATTCTAGAATATTGGGAGCTAATTCTGTGAACAAAGTAGACCACTTGCTATTTATACACTACGCATGGAATAGTCATTTGAAAATACCGTTAGACTACTTTAATGACTAAATATCAACCATCATCACTGATTTTTACATCCACAATCAGGGACGGACTGGGGCCAAAAATTCTACCTAGAAAAATTTTACAATGGTCCATTCAAAAATGCAATACCAAAATACTTAACTGCTGGCTTGAATTTTTATAATTATTAAGTGTTATTCTTCATAGCAACAGATTTATTTTGTTAGTTTCTGAAAAGTAACATTTCAGGGATCTACAAAATTGATTTTTAATGTTTACTAATTTGCATTGCTGCATTGATCAAACACTTTACAAACTTCAGCATCTTTTAAATAATAGATGAAGTCTGAAATTAAATATTTCATTAAGTAACAGGTGTTGAGCAATGATTATTAGACCGAACCCCATTACTTCTGGTGCTCGTATTAAACGCTTTTGATGTAGAAACAATGGCGTCGTTAGGACTCGCCAGGTACTAGATTGAAAGGTTGTAAGCGCGTTTTATTCATTGAAATAAGTGGTGGTGTTGGTCAATTGAATTTCCGGTTGGTGCTTGGGTGGGGTACGCCAAAGGTTATTGGTGGTCGTGCATCAGCCGAGGCGCCAGCATTCATTAAAAAATCATTATCCGCATTGGGTTGCTTGTCATCCTGACCCCACCCAAATGGCGCGTTTTGGCCCGCGCTCCTCTAGAAAATACTCCCATGGGCCTCCGAGAGAGACGCCCGAGATAATTGTTCGTGTGATGAGATCTCCGATAAATAAAGGAACGCGATATGGGGCTTTGGGACCATTTCAGGTGACCATGGGATGCGAACTTCGAACTTCGATTTCATTTCGTGCTCTGAATTGATGATAATTAAAGATGAAACGAAGACATGTTTTAGCTTTCATGTACCGACGTCCATGAAACTGATTCATAATCTCATTTATTTTAAAGATAGAAACAAAAAAAATTTTAAAAAATTTTTATTTTATTAATATTTAAACAACGGGATTGCTACGAGCTCGAGTAAGTCTAAACTAAAATTCCATTTCAAATAATTTTGTTAAATGATGCAATGTTTTTCTTAGTGGTCATTAAGAAGAATTCCACCATGTTAATTACATCTTCCACTCCACTTCCGTTTGTACTTAAATTACCTCATTTATTTACGCCGTGTGTACAGTGTGGATAACGTTTAGACCTTATTAATTTATAATACTTATTTACGGCAATATAATTTAATCTACGTTTGTTATCTTGAGAAAATTGCAATTTTTTTAGGTTGTTAATAAAGGCGCAGCTATTAAAATAGCTTAAAAATAATTGAGCTGAGCAAATTACCTGTATTTAGGATATTGTTCGTTTTTAATTCCGGATAATTAAACAGAAAACTCATTTCCTTTGAAAACAAATATATTTTTGAAATGTTTTATGTTATTTTCTTTAATAAAACAAAATTATCCAAAAACAGATCAATGTTTCATACCTGTCTTTTCATACGAATCTAAATTGTGCCGTGTGTCAGACAAACATGTTTTTTTTTTTGTATTTTTTATTCAATTGTTTTTCAATTAAATGTTTAATTAGACTTTGATTTAATTTGCAGGTTTAAGACGTTGAACTAAGTTTCATCTCGTCGTTCCGACACACAGCCCACCATCAAAAATGGCGGCCTTTGTGGCAAAGCAGATGATGGGCAACAAGCTCTCTGCCGTTAAAGGTAAGGTCGTTGGTGACGTCATATCTCGCGTTTGAATTTCTGCTAGCGTATGCATTTGATAATGAATTCCCTAAAGAAATCGAAAATGGAAGATCGCCAGCGAGAAAAAGTCGCTGATGTATAAAATAAAAAGACTCGAGTTGGTTTCCATGGTGAGCACTAGTGTAATGCAGTGAAGCCGTCTATTTTTTCCTTCTTTCACTGGTTGAGATTGATTTTAAGTGACAGGTGAACTTCCAAACCTTTGATACTTTTTTTCCGTAAATACGTCGAGCTGAAAAATTTCCAGCTCGCTTATGACATTTGGGAATTTTCTCTTGACAAGTGCGAAGCCTGCAGGTATTTACGTCATCGCCAATTAAACAGCCCCGGTATCACTAAAGAATGAACATTGCACCCACATCAACCCATCTTGACCTCGGTCTCGCGTCTACCTATTCAAATTCTTTTGCTTTTGTTTCTTTTCCTTCATTTTTGTTTTTGGAAGAGTCGGAGTTTACACATGGTCGGACGTTGTGCTCGGCGAGGCGTACGAGTTTTGCATTCAAATGAGGAGGGATTCCCTAACAAACGTTGCTTCAATAAATCATCATGTCTCGACCTTGATGTAAGGAAGGTGATGCAAACACGGGCGTATGTGCAGTAGAAAGGAATAATAAAATGCTCCCGCCAATTAGACGGGTGTTCGCATAAATCACGTCAAACGATTTTCGCGCTGCTCGGTTTCAGTGTTTTTTTTCCCCCTTCTTTCCTTCCCCTCTATGACTATTTTTTCCTTTGCTCGATCATTGTCATTGGATCCGTACTTTAATTGAGTAAATTGGTTGCTTGGTAACACGCTCGCTTTTGTCAGTATCTTTTGTTTTTCGTTGGGCTCGACAAAATGAACGCGGATCAGGTTTGCACTTACGTTTCATTAATTGACCCGTTGGCGCTTCTCCTTTTATGTAGCGACATTAGCGTCCAGTGCTACTTTTTTTTGCTCGTTTTGTTTGTGAAATGAACACGAACTTGAAGAGTAAATACGGTTGATTGGTGCAGAGCGGAACGATGGATTCAAGGACTTGAAGAGGTTAAGAAGAAACTTGAGACGTCGCTCTACGTGCAATTATTAAACAAAAACAAGCAGAGAGGGGGAGGGAGAGGGAGAGGGGGTGAAAAGCGAGCTTTAGATCTTCGAAATAGAAATCTAAATAGAGAAACGACGCACGTGGGAGTGTAGTACGTGTCATTAGTGGCTACGATACGCGATCTAGCCAATTTTATTGGTCCCAATTTGAGCATTTCTGTTTGTTTGATAAATGACCGGCCAGTTTGGACGACTGTTTTCTTTTCAACTCTGTGAATTCTCAACTGACACAAATTTGGAAAAGAGGCAAATAATTGTAATAATAATAAAAAAAAAACTAACTTAAATTTGTTATACATTGTTTTTTACATTTACGTGCTTGATTTACATTTTAATTGTTTTTTAAAACGCTTATTTGGTAAAAATTTAATTTCAAATTCCTGATTGCGTAAAAGATTTTTTTTTTAAATCGAGTTTTTCATTCTTTGGTTACTGCGGTTGATGCGTCAGTTGGGAAGTATGATAAATTGTTGCGAATGTGACGTGCGCTGTGGCAAAGAAGTAGAATATCGTCGTCCGTGGCTCTTCCTCGTCGGAATTCAATTAAAGCGCATAATGGCCACCTTGTCGCTGATAAGACCACTCTGCCCTCGCCTAAACTGCACAACCACGAGTTATTGCTCATGTAGGTTGCCTAGCAACACGACGTTTAAGTATGGGAGCAATTTTCTTTGTATAAAAATTGCGGACTGTTAGCAATTCATTAGGCGTTCCTAATATACCTATTTCTAGTTAGTATTCATGATTGCGTTTGTTTGGAGCGTCGTGTAAAATTGGGGCGGCGACTCGATCGACTGTGTTCTGTAGTTTTAATACCTTTGCTACTTCTAATTAGTCGAATTTTTTATCTGTGTATCCGCCACTAACTGCACACTGCCGCCAGGGTCAATGACAAATCAAATCTTAATTGTTTTTAAATTCTAATGAGATCAAAGTTTAGCATCTAAACAAATCGAACCGCAAGTTTAATATTTAAGTAGAATATCAAAATAAAAAAATAATGTTAAATTAAACAATAAAAAAAAATATCCTTAAAACTCATTAATTTCATTGAAGTAGTCTTTTAAGCCAAAAAAGCGGATTAAAAACCCAACCTCGAAATCTTCTATTATTTACATTTCTTTTTCATGTTAATTAAAATGCAGATAAATTTTAATTACGCTTTACTTAACTCGGTAAAAGTACCTCGAAGAACAACTTTTCGTATTTTTTTTTAGTTACAGGTATGTATATAGAAGTAGGTCATTGATTAAATCCATTTCATACCAGAGGCTTAGTCAACTGAATGCATTATAGATGTAGTACACGCATGCCCGAAAGACTCCATTTCTTTCTCCCATTTTTTCGTGTACATTATACACAGATGACTGAGCGCTCGGTTTCTGACCAAGATAAATGACGGGTCGTTGTGGAGATGATCAGAAAAATAAATTCAGATGCGCAGCGTCGATTGGGCTTGACAAATGCGAGAGATGGATGACTAGAAGGTTTTGCAAAACAGACTTGATGTAGAGCCAGTCGCCTTGAAAAAAGATTTAATTAAAATGAACGTTTGTTCTTGAGGGACGAAGAAGAAGCCTGAAAACAGAAGTCGAGGCGCCATGTTGCCTGTATGGAAAGGTGAGGGAGAGATGGGGGTTTTGCTGCTCGCAATGACCTAGTTGGCGTCAGGCTCTTTACTCGTGGCACCCCATCGTTCGTGTGTGTCTGCATAATCGTCGTCCTTGAGTAGAGAGAGTTGGGCGTGGATGAGAGAAGGGAGTCGCTATATTGGACGCGTGCCAAAGGCGTTTGCCACACACTCATCCACCGCGTTATCCGCATTCCCAGAAGCTTCCGAAAGAGATGATATTGAAAAGTGTTATCGTCGTCATAGCAACAGAGCGATTTGCACAATTGGTCTTAAGCAGTCGTAACGAGCTGTAATTATAGTCAGAGGGTGGATGGCTGCTGTAATGCTTAAAACCAGCAGCTACCAGAGTACAAAGATTTTAAACAAACAATAGGTGATGCCGTTTCAGCATCAGCACTTCTAGGAATGTCTTTTTTTTTTATTGTCGGTCGTGTGTCGGTTCAGCCGGAATTTAATACAAGAAGGCAGGCAGGATTATTCATTGTGGTAGGGGAATAAGACATAAGAATTCGTGACAAAATTTCACTTCAGGGTTTGATCAACGAGGCAATTGGCGCGATAATGCTGAAATTTTGTCATTCTGTCAAAGTGGTCGTTTCTAAGGTGAGCCTCAAAGCTGTAGCCAGAGCGGCCACAGCGCATCTGCGCTATTACTTTTATGATCTCATTAAATTTAGTATACATTGTAATCACTTGGTGATTATTCACGTCTTCTCGCGAATTGCGATTGGGTGTTGTCATCTTTCATCTTTGACTGTTCTGTAAAGTTTCGTACTTGAGGCAATGAATGTTAATGTCGTATACTTGAAATGTATTGTACGATAATGGATGGCGGTATTGTGCATAGTCTGCTCGAATTGTGGGCAATCAAAATGCATCACGGGATTAATTTATAGCCGTTAGCGATAAAATGCGGTAATAATAAGCCCCTACACTTAGTAACCAATAAAATTGCTCGTTTCGTTTTATCATTTATGACTTCCATTTGCCTTTTCTTGTGTCTATTATTGCGAAATGTAGTGAGAAGGAAAAAAATTGCTACTATTACGCTAATAAACTAATAACTAGACCACAATTTCTGTAACTACAACTCTCTACCCGTAATCGCTTTGTTTTATTTCGGTGCAAGCGCGCTTAGAAAATTTCTTATTTGGCTTCTCCATAAACTCATTCCTAATGACGTATTCTGCAAAGCTCAAACGTTCGATAAAAACGAGCGCGACCTTCATCTGACGTCAGAAGGTCATCTGTACAATAGATTTAGTCTTAAAGCTTGGGTGTAATGTGTCAATGATGAGTATTGGAATACGATAAAAAATATGAGCCGTTCTTTTTTCCCGTCTTTTTTGGTAATTATATTGATTAACTATTCGTATCTGGGGTTAATAATGATCTACATTTTCTCTTTGTATTGATTTGTAGCTGGGGAACTTAGCTGAGAAACTTCGGTCTCTTGGAAACGTTGTCATTATGGTAGATAAGTTTATCGAATGGTCAACGTCCAGCAAGGTTTTTATCAGTTGAGAATTAAATATTTTAGCACGTACAAATGAAACCCGGAAAAAACACCATTCAGTAACTGAGAAACAACTGGTTTCTATGCCAACCATGTCCCTTAATGGCAGTATTTTTTTTTCCTCCAAGTACTTTTTCGTCAAAAGCTGAAACGATTTTTTCTAACTAAATTAAATTTAGTTTGCATCAAAAAAAAAAAAAAAAAAAACCAAAATCAAATTGCTTGTGGTTTGATCCGAAAAAAAACATTTGCCAGGAATTGCTATGCGGTTGGTACTAAACTTGACATCACATGATGAAATTCCGGGTTTGAGTTTACTTCAAAATGGTAAATAATTATGCAACTTTGAAATCCAAATTTTGATCCGACCCATCAATCAAATAGTGTAAGCTGTTACTTCAACATTTGGAGTGGTTGACCACAGCACTTACTGGCAGATGGAAATTAATTTCTGCTTTCCACAGTGATTGATTGATATTTGCATACATACTCTAGGGTTTGTTGTTGTTGTTTGCGTTTCCTTGTCAATCTCTGGGATCTCGAACTCACTTTAATGTAACGTTGAGTGTTGTTAGTTTCTTCTGACTCTTGGATTGGCGCCAATTAAACGAGCGTTTTGTCTTCATTATTTCCTATTCCTCAATTCAACCCTTTCACCTCAAAATCTTGCATTGATCTATCGCGCAGCAAACAGGGTCACTATTATCGGCCATTTAATTAGGCTGTCGACGCCCAAATCCCCGAGTATAAAAGGGGTTAAATCCTTCACAAGGTAACCCCTTTGTGCTGTGAATTTAAAGTTCGCTGAAAATGCTTAGCAAAGTGCTTTGTTGCTCAAAAACAATTTATTTTCTCTTTTTCCCGCCCGGTTTTACTTCTTTGGCTAATTTTCTCATTCGGCACAAAACACGCCTCGATGCACACACATGCCTTTTTCCCCGTTGATTTTTCTCCAATTGAATTGGCTTCTTGACAACGCACTCGTGCAACCATTTACCTTTCATCTTTAGTCAAGTACACACGAGTTAATAGATAAATGGATTATGAAGGCGTTTCTTTCGTAGTCGTTCGCTTACTTTTTAAGTGTAGTGGAACGCCCTATGATCTCCCTTTTGGCCATGTCCGTTTGTGGCCACGTTCTGTCAATCAATATCTCGTGTCCCCCCAGAAACCAAAACAAGCAACTCAACGTTGGATACCGTGTCATGCAGCACCGCAGGTGTCTTTAGTTGTTCAACTTATTTTATTGTTTTATTTTATTGAAAATTAGTTATTGCTTTGTTGGCGAGTTTTGTTAGTAGAATTATAGAAATGTGTACATGTTGATTCCTTGATGCTGGCTAATTGGTGCCAAGTAGAGCTATGAATCAAGTCCAGGAGTTACCTGAGCTATACGCCGTGCATGGTGTTGTCTGTTGTTGTTGTTGTTTGTGGTCCCTGATGACCTCCGTCGCAAAACATAAAATACGAATAGCATAATGTTTGGTTTAATAGTGTCTTAAACACTAATTAAAGGGCTTTATTTGTTGCACGCGTAAATTAAAGGAAGAGCAAATGAAAAAGTTAAGCCTTGGTCTAATCATTTTGTAATGGTGCACAAATTTCGGGCATAATTCTTATCTGAGAATTATTTATGAAGGAATAATGTTTTTTCATTAAAACTGTGCAAATTAATCGGTTGTTTGCTTGCATTTGTTAATCCAAGTCTTTCTAATTTGCGATTCTTACATGTGTGTTTTGATGTTGTTGTTTTGTTGATAAGATTTAAAAATAGAGTTTCTGCTTCTCCAAAAATTCAATTACCAGGTTATTGAAAAACACTTGGAAATTCCAATGACAAATTTGAAAATTTGGAATTTACAAATTTGAACCTCAGACCTTTCATATCATCAAAGTTAACATAAAATGCGCGTATTACGTTTTAATGAAAGCGTTCAAACCTTGCAAATCTCAATATTTTACTTCAAGGCGAATTCTTTGAAATTCTTCTAAACAAATCTAACCGCTGGAAAATTTTAATTTTAAATGAGCTTCTGTGTGGAAAAGTGGAATTTGTTGATTTAACATGCGAATGTTATCCGAATAAGTAAAAATAAAAAATAAAAATGAAAATCGCTTACTTTGGCATTATTACCGTCTCCAATTGTAACTTTCAAACATAACGTAATGGTTTGTGAGTCTCATAAACTATAGCCCGCAACGTGTTGTAATAGCAACACAGATAACATATATTGGGAATTAATGTTGCTAGTATACGGCAGTTTATGAAGTAATTCAAACAGCTGTTTGTTGATCCCTTTTAATGTTTCGATTCGAAACAATACAATGATTTTTAATGGACGCGTCTTGTATTCTGATTTTTAGGTTTAAAGATAGATTTTCATTTTTTCAAAAAATCCAATAACTCATTCACAATAGAAATTCAAAAATGATTGACAGGTTGGAATTAAGTTTGCTAAGATTTGCTTCATTTTTTTCCCTTTATTTATTTTATGTTAATATTGCAACTGTGTTAGCGAGAATTTTTCACCTGTGAACAGATAATGTTTTCTCAAGTTTCAAGTGGGTAAATGAAACGTGCGTGTGTTTTTAGAACTTTTAACGAGTAAAATTGTATGAACAAATGCGTTTTTTTTTTTTCTTCTTCTACCAAGTGCGTTTCCTCATAAATAAATCGAACATTTTGATGTCTTTCTCCATCTGTTACTGTTTTTTGTTGTCTGCCTATTGGGAAAGAAATTCGTCAAACGTGATGGAAGTGTGGGAAGAGAGTGGATCAAAGGCGTGTCATTGGATGGACAATGGTGGACTTGTGGACTCGTCGTTTTATTCCCGATGGATGTTTTATCGAATTCATTTTTTAGAGGGAAT
Source organism: Strigamia crassipes (assembly GCA_034683725.1). NCBI lineage: Eukaryota > Metazoa > Arthropoda > Chilopoda > Geophilomorpha > Linotaeniidae > Strigamia > Strigamia crassipes. Next base: position 53,535 of record JAQFXT010000105.1, read on the forward strand.
TGAAAGAAAGGAAGCATTATCTAGAGAGTGTGTGTGTGTCACGTTTGAAACTTTCCTTTTCTGCTTATTCATTTAAATTTTAAATTTAATCCACTGGACGTTTGTGAAATATTTGCCAAAGTCAGGAATATACTGGCCGCGAATAAATTCTTTGTGTTGGCCAACAAGACGGCATATGTCTGCAATTCTGAAAATTTATTGCCCTTCGGCGGCAGTTTGGTCCTCGCCCTCCAAGTTTTCCCTCCGTTTGGCGCCAATCTGTTTCCTCGTTGCCAACTCAGTTGCAGATGAGAAGAAAATTGATGAGCGTTTGCGTCCGTTCGTTTGATACATGCCACTCAAAAACTAGCAAAATTGATCATATTTCACGTCTCCCGATACGTATTTTAAGTCTTTAGTTTCATACTTTAAAGTTGGCTGTGATAAAAAAAAAATATAAAGTATAAAATATAAAAACAAGCAGCAATCTATCAGTATTTTTTTTCCTTTATATTATTTTCAAACTAGTAGATGGTGGATGCTAGAAATACGAAAAAAAAAATCAAATCAAATTATTGACAAAAAAAATAATTAATTATTGGGAACATATTTGGCTTCGTTAATTTATATTGTTTACATTTTATAATGAATACTTAGAAATTTATGGGAAAGAGGTTTAACTTTCCGAAACAGCTAATTTTGAGGTAAATTGAGATATTTTATTATGTATTTTAATTGGTATCACGTTATCATCGTCACTGAGTCTTAATAGAAAATTAATGACAATGCATGTGCATGTCGTATGACATCAATTAGAAAAAATAATGTCGAAAACAATTCTAAAATTCAAAAAAACTTCACTTTTTTCCAAATAGGAGTCATGTGATCATAAATTTGCAACACGTTCCGAAACCTAAGTGAGTGGTGGTAGGTGCGAAAAGGCATTTTGACCTTTCAATATTTCACCTCAAAGAAACCAAAAAAAAATTGATTTAAAGACAAAAAGGGTGTGTGGGATGGGATATTGGATGAAAAGCAATCACCGGTTGTGTTATATTTTTATTTTATTTGAATTTTAACAATTTTTCTAATCAAAAGTATTCAACTATTGATATATCCTAGTGTAATTGGACGTTCTCATTCTCTATCGAAATAAAAGTGTGACCAAAACCACCTTCAAAATTGTGTTAATGATGCAGACAATTTGAAATCCCCATTCCGTCTATTAACAATCTTGTTATTATTTGCAGTTTCGCTTCAAATATCGCGCATGCGCAGATGTGCTTTTGTTTGACAAGCTATAATTGTGTGCTGAGAAAGAAGAGTGCGCTTGATTATGTCATTAGCGCGTTCATCGAGTGCGCGCGTGTCATCATGATGTGCAAGCGGCATCTTTTTTTTTCGTGGGTCGCTTATTTGTCGTTTGTGTATCCGCACGAACAGATTCAAAAGGAACGCACTGGCCGCTGGCAAAACAGAAGCCGGCTCGGTCTGGTCCCTCTGATCTGCTTTCACTTTCATCATTACAAAAATCGCCTAAAGAAGTGGCTCTTTTATTATTTCACTCCCCCACAAAAAAACATGATCGCGCGCGCGCATAAATTCTTTTATTCGATCTGCTCGACGAAATAATAAGCAATTATAATTTTTTTGTTTTTCAATTATCAATACGTGGACACCATTGCCCGCTAGGAAAACAATGGGACGTTCAATCTCACTTTGTTTCTTTCCCATCCGTTCCATTAAGTAAGAATTGCCCAATGACAGCTCTTTAGATATTTTCCAAAAAAAAAAAGAAAAAGAAAAAAATTGAAAAAGAAAAAGGAAATGGTTATGCGCATGCGTACATTTTCCTGTATCCATCCGCGCGTTGGAATGATAAAGGGAATGTAGAAGAAGAATAAATCTGGCGCCAATAGCTGGCAGTACCGTTCTGTTATTGCACATATACAACAAGCATTTTTTGGTTGGGTGTTCCTTTCGTACTTCTCTTTTCGAGGACATACAGAGGTCATTTGTCGCTCTCACTCTCTTCTTCGCGCTCGCTCTAGCTACTGCTTGATTCCACCTCCATCTGCAGTGAACTCGACTCCCTCCTCCTTCCTGAAAATCAATGCGAGGCTGTATTTGAGGGTTCACCCTTCCCCTCCGCACACTCCACACGAAACCATGCTGAATGTAGGATAGTTCCCAAGAGCTGAACCCCGAAAGCGCCCGGAGTGAGGCGGCAGCTTTACCGTCCAACCTCACGCGATGGACTTCTTAGGTAAAAAAAAAAAAAAAAAACCCACCGAAAACCGCAAGAAATCCAAACCAAATTATTTTCTCTATTTTCGCGTATATAATTGAAAAAGTGAAAAAAATATGGCTGTATGCAGGAGCGCGGAAGAGGGAATTAAAAATAAAAACTTTGCATTAACTTTTTCATGTTTTTTTTAAAAAAAATATTTAATAAAATTGAATTTGAGTCCGATACTTTTTTTCTCTTTTCTTTTCGTTTCGTCTTTTTCAAAGTTTTATATCAATTTAATACTAAGCAAATGTAAATGCAGTTAATGAATTCAATAGTCACGTGATCTATTGTTATCCTCCTCTTCCGCCTTCTCTGCAGACAAATGACGTCATGTGCCTGCATTTGGGGTATCCCAACCCAACGACCGGTTTGCCAGCCTCGCGGCCAGCTTTTACCAAAGCGAATAAATATTGCAGTGAAGCTAACTTCGGGCCAAGTTTATTATTGAATTTTTTTGTGATGCCGTAATATATCTATAGTTTAAAAACGACGTTTTGATTAATTTTTAGCATCGATTTTATGAGCAAGTATTTATGGTTACAACCAATCGACAAAGGTTGAAGGGTGACTCGAATGCTTGGGAGTTTATTCGCGTGACTTGTACCTGCACGCACCCGATAAAGCATCTCTTGTTCCGGGATGGGGTAGGCAGGCATGAGAAAGAAGTTTAATGTTGCAAAGGTTTGCGTTAGATTGTATTAGGTCATCAGAAGTAGTTTTAAAGTTGGAGCGAACGAGTGAGTTAAAGGTAAATTCACTTTTGCGCATTATTGAATTGCCGTGTGTGGAGGTCAATGTGAACACATTTTATTGTAATGCAAACAAAAATGTTTTTAATAGGAAGTTTCAGTGCGGTGGTTTAAAGCATGTGTGTGAATTTCACTTTATGTTTGTAATATTCCGGATAGAGCAGTTGGAGCTAATCCGAATGCGGTCAAATCAACTGCAGTTGCAAACCACACCGTGTGTTAAGTTGTTGATTTGTTAATTAAGTTTGTAGTTTGCTTGTAATTGGGGATCGAAAAGGATTGACGTTTTTTAGAATGTAGAAAAATAATTCTCGTGAAATTTTGAACTAGGAAAGTATAATTTTTTTTTTCTTTTTTTTTGTTGCATAAATTTCATTTGATTTGGTTGTTTTCGTTTTTATTTTCTGCTGTTACGACTATTATCATTTTGGTTGTGGTTACTTGTGTTTGTCCGGTTACTAAGTTACAAATGCAACCGTTCAATAACACGAAAACAAACACGAAAACAAAAAACAAAATAAGAGCAGCAAATTGAAGGTTGATTTGCTATTGCGACACAATAAACAATTTAATTGGCCTATTTTAGTGTTGTGTCAAATATAGAATTCATAAATTTATTAGTTGGAGCTTCCATTATTTAAGCGAATGAATGATTAAATTATTTTAATCACGATCCAAAACTAATAAATATATAAATACATAAATTCATTTGCTAGGTCGTATTTCTAAATTTAATTACGGTACCAATAAGTTATCCTGGATTTAGTTTATTTTAAACGTTATTTATTCCCTTTTGTTTTCTCCAATATAGAAGTTCCATTCCTGATTTTATCCAATATTTTCAAAACTCCAATAATAACTCGAGAAATATTCTTTGCACAAATATATTGTTGGAGTTTTAAATGTTTTTTGGTTTAGTTGGATTAAATTTGGTTATTAAGTAATTTTTTTTGTGTGTTAATGTTTTGAAGTAGGAATTAGAGTATACGGAAATTGTTTGCCAAAGAGCTTTCAGCGATTTTGCTATTGCAAACTCCGATAATCCCATGTTATTTGAGCTGATGTTTGCAAATTTCACATGTGAACCGGTCTGCTTATCAAATCTGACAGTCATATCACAATAATCTGTGACTTGGCATTTCGTCCAACTTATTATTTCTTTATTTTCATCACTTGTCAGAATATATTTGGAGATTCTCCATTCGATGGGAATTTCTTCGCACATGTGTTTGTACCCTAACTAACTTTCCCAACATCATTGAAAGTAAAATTGCTGTGTTCTGCTGGAATATTTATGAGAATGCTAGTTGTTCTGTACGGCGCATATGCGGTAACCGATTTCCAGCCATTTCAAGTTATTGATAATAAAAACAAATTTCAGGTAATTTAGACAAATATCAACCAAGAAAGGAAAAAAAAAATTAGCCCTAAAAAAATCCTATGAAGTAATTTTGCGAGAAAGTGCACAGTCATTTTGCAAAAACCTTGCTTTACTTTTATTGTTGTTTTTATTTTTTTAAACTTTTTTTTCGTGTGGATATGCAGCAGTTAAAGCCGCACTAATAAAATAGTTTATGACTCGGAACGGTGTAAAATTAAAAGTTACCATACTCGTGGAACTAAAGTGAAGTCTGAGGGTCATCCAAACGTAAAAAATGGCATCATGGGGCGTGCATTTAGCTAGATGATCGGAGGCGAACACGAAAAAAAAAGCAGCGGTGCGTCCTCTCTGCGCACTATCTCGAATTGGTTTGTTTTGCATCGGTGGAATCTGATGTGAAAAGTGGCCCTGGGATTTTCGAGTGCCGTCCACACGTTTCTCGTCCATCTCCATATTTTTCTCTTTACCCGCAAATCGCCCCAGACTATGATCACTTGGGTCGAAGGAGTCTCGTAAAATGTGCTGTTTGGTGGCGCCACTGATCTTAATAGACGCATCGCTGCAAAGAAGGCGCCACGTCGAGCCGATTTTTCTTCTGTTCTTTACTGGTTTGCTAGCAGCCCACTGAGAGGATTATTATTTTTGTGACCTGTGACGTCATTTATGAACAGTTTCCTTCCCCCTTTTCATCACTGCAGTGTTTTCTTCTTTCTCATACAAGGTCGTGGCGCCGGGCCAACTTCTGTGTTGAAATGTCAAAGTGTAATTTGTCTTCTCGCTTGATGATTCACCTACTCAGCCCAAAAGCGAAAGCTAAACTTAATAACAACACCGAGTAGACTCTATTTGCGGTTTACAATAAAGCCGTGGTAATTTTAAAATGAGTTTGGAGACATTAATCGATTTAGAAGCATAATTGTTGACTAACTTTTGCATAGAAGTTTTAGTTGTTGACAATTTTTGGTGGAAAGAAGAAAAATAGCACCCTTTGTGAAGAGTGAATGCTTGCAAGAGGACTGCCGAGCGATGTGCACCGATTTGCTGCATAGAATCAGTACAAGTTGCATTGAGGCGAGGATATATTGTCCTCTAGTTTTCCTTGACTCAGGTGCAATCAATTAACAGGCTCCTATTAATGTATAATTGAACACCTTTAAAGTGCGAGTTGTCGTATGACACCGCATGCAAATTTAAACGTATGGCGGATTCACAACTTGCGTTCCCACCGTACGACGCAACATTACGTAACGCCCCCCAAAGGTGCACTGTAGCCTTGAAATCCACGTTTCGTAAAGCGATTACCTACTTGAAAATCCGTTTTAAGTAGGCCACGAGGCAACGTAAAAAACCAACCTACCAACAAAGACATTTTTGTGAATGATTGCGAGAGAACTAAACGGGTTTTTAGAGTTTTAAGTGAGTTTTGTACGAAAAAAAAATCGTTATACCGTTGTATTTCGATAAATTTACGTTATCTCATTTACGTGAAATTGTGGTGCGAAATTTCACCATTATTCCTTTAGCCAGCATGCTAAAGGAATTGGTCCTATTTCTTCCTCTTTATTTTTTATTTGCTGTTTTTATTCCTTCTTGTTTGATCTCTCTTGCAATTTCATGCCCACCATCTTGGGGCTTGCTGTAATGACACCCCCGGGGTGGGTTTCAGAGTTTCAAATGCAGGATTGAACATTAATTTGAATCTGTGATTTAGGACAGTACACTTCTTTTTTTAGATCACATTTTAAGTGGGCTTTTGGGAATAGCAAAAAAATTCCGATCAATGCAGGGAAGCCCTGTGCGCTTTGTCCGTGCGGAGCTTTGAAACGAAGCAGCGGGAGAAAGAAAGGAACTTGACATTGGCAGCTCCCGGCTGAAATATTCAAGTTCGTGCCTATATTTTTCACCTGAAGTGTGCAAGGTGTGGTGTGAGCCTCACTTTCGTCGCAACGACTTCATTTGCACGTGCCGCTCATTTCCCTCCTCACTTTATTCCTTTCCTTTTATTCACGACCGGAATTTGTCGTTTACGTAATGAAATGTCGCTTTCTTGAGACTAAAACCACGTCATAATTTTAATTTAATTTAATTAAAATTTGATCCCTTTGTGCGTTGAATATGAATGAACGTCATCGAGACGATGATTTTGGACGTATTAAAAGAATTAATTAAAGAACGAATAACGATGGATCAAAATCTTTAATTTCGCACAAAATTTAAAAAATAAAAAAATCATTTGTAAGTGAATTTAAGGTTCCATGGGACATGAAAAATAGATTTCTCTTATCCATTATTTAAAAATAGTGGACAAGGAACGAAGATTGAGCGGTGCTAATTGAAACGCTTTACTACGTGACTGACAGATGCTATCCATCAAGACGAAATCCCTGAGCAGCGGGTCTTAACGGACATTTGGTCGATGTTTTATATCATGTGATTTGCCTGCAACGGGCAATGGCTAACCCTTTTTTGTTTCGCTTTTTTTTTTCTTTTTTCCTTCCTTCCTCTTTTCCTTTTCGAATAAAAGTGAAACCCCCTGGAGTGACATTTTTGTTTTTTCTTTATTTCCCCGCAACAATTGTGTATTTTTTTTTGCCTCTTCTTTTCTTTTTGTGACAGTGATGCGTGCATTGAATATTCATCAGTTGAAGCCTAAAACATTTCTTGTATAAATATAAATATTTTAATCCCGTCTAATGTGTTTTCTTCTTAAAAATACATTCTACAGCGTTTATTTTATATCATTTTAAGCGTCGCCTCTGATGGAAATTACTTTTTTTTCTAATGTGTTTAAGTCGTAACTCACGTTTAAACTTCCCAACTTTAAGAATGTTGTTGACGTGAATCAACTTTTTGACGGCAAAAATGCGGTTGAATTACGTCTCGGTGACATTTAATAGGAAACATCGTCTTTGTTCGCATCGCAACTCAAGGTTGAGGGTGGATAAAAAAAAAAAAAAAACATTTCCCTTCATTATACACTTTTTTTCTTCTACGTGATAATTTTATCTATCCCTTCATCGCACATGGCTACTGGCTGAGATTCTCATCCGCGGGTTGCGTTGCGGCTCGTAATTGTATCAAGTGAAGAGAAACGCTACGGTGATTGAATCCAGGTGAGACGTTGAGCGATATACTGGCACTTTGTGATTTAATATAAAGGAGGCAAAATGTTAAAAAAAAAATTAAAGCGCGTGCCACTGACGTTATATTTTTTAGTTTAAAATTCAATTTTAAATGTTTTTTATTCGTATTAGTAGTTTTCCAATCCCTGCGTTTGAAAGGTTAACCAGCGAGGTTTTTTCTTCGTTATTTCTTTGTTGCATAACCGGATTAAAACGAAATGGCGGCGAATAATTCCAACGCGTGAATGCCTTTTCGTCGCATCTCTCTCAGTCCTAACAAGATTAAGAAAATTCTGCTCGCCTAAAGGAGAAGTTTGGAATATGAACGTGGTGCGCGTGCGGCTCAAATCCCGCACACCTCAGGGAAGAAAGCTTTTTGAAGAAAGAAGATGAGTGAGGGCCTCGCAAGTAGTTCGCAGCTTCGAATGACGTGCGCATAATTGACTAGGAATAGGTTGACGTCTCTTGTCCGGATTATAAATGGACGCTCGAGTGTGTTGCTTGTAATCGCGCAGTTCGCAGCCTGCAGATGCTTTTTTAGATCGCTGCCTATCTGATTGGACGACGAGAGTGATGACGCGCATCCTCCCAAAGGGGGCGGAAGAGGAGGAAACTTCATTATTGGGTGGGGATTGTGTCGCGGTTCATTTCTTTTTCTGCCTTTTGCTCTCATTGTAATTGGATTCTCTCGACGACATACTGTTTCAACACATTAAAAATACTCCCGTGTTAAGCTTCGTAAACATACTTTTTCTTTTAACGTTTTTTTTTAATTAGATAAGTTTTCCAAGTCGAGAACTCTTATTTCCCTCGTGTAATCCGCCTTATTTTTAATGACAGCTTCACTTTCCTGCTTAATTCATTTTAAACCCTTTCCTCTTAATTCTCGGTTGCTGCGAGGTTTGCGCTAGGTCAACTTGATTTATCTCTTGCAGCTCGTATAATGAATAGCGGGAATCCACGATTAAACTTCACATTCCTCACTCCCTTTTCTATTCGGAGAGAAAGAGATACGCAGCACCAGCAGAAAGTTGCGTGTAGGATTGTGAGGGGTTTTTCGAATCGAGCACCGACCTTCCCCTCCTCTCGGAATCAGTTTTGAATTACTTCGCCACTCGAGGTCAAATGGAACTCTTGGAGAAGGCGGGTCCTTTTAATCCTAGCCATCTTATCCCGGCGTGTCGCTCCGTGACGAGTCCAATTTGTAAAGTTCGTTTTATGGAGTGAGAGACAATTTTAGTCGCCTCTTAACTTGCTGGTCACGTGAGATGTGCACTCAGCGTAGTCTGCCTTCCCACCGGAGTAATAAAAGGAAGATGCCTCGCTCCATCTTGTTCTTCTTATTTGACTTCTTATTGGAAAGATTCCAACCAATTTCCTAGCTCGAATGTATATGCAAAATTTGACATTGCTTCCATCAACATCTCCAGTTGACCAGTTGACTCTACTCCATTTTACTATTCTTATCAATAGGAAATTGAATAAAAAAAATGACATGTTTTGGTTATCGAGGTCCGAAAATAGAAAACTTAAAAGAAATCTGGAAGCTTTCTTTCCTTTTCTGCTGCCTGGCAACTTGCACCCGAGATTGGTTCTGTCGATAAACCGCAACGTGTTGGTACATTTTTTTCTTTCTTTCTTTTTCGCGGACGTGGACGCGGACGCGGACGCGGGGATTGATAAGTTAGATCGCTGTCGACAATAAAAACTGTTTCGATTCGGCGCGGCGCGAGTCGATGAAGAAGGGTTGTGCAATTGCTCCATTGGAAACAGAATTGTGCAAGAGAAACTTTTGATGAAAGCAACCGAACTGAACTGAATTCCTTTCGTAGGCTCGCAGCGTTCCCCTGATGGTGAGCTACGCAATAAAGTTGGCGTCCGTCTTGCTACTGCTTACGCCTCCTCCTCTCTTCTCCTCTCCTCTTCCTTAAGGGGGAATTTGGGTCATTTTCTAAATCATCCCACCGTTGCTTAGATACCGGATCTACTGTAGTTCGGTTGCGTTGAAAATGTTCTAAGACTCCTCCCAAAATGGCCACCTTTGGCCGAGGGCCAACTGGCACTGGGGCCAAAGAAATGACTTCTGGTTACCATGGAAACCATATAAAACCCTGCACTTTCATGGTTGTAACTAATTGTGATTATTTTCGACCTCTAAAACTGTTAGAACCTGCTAACTTGTCAGTTAATTACCGACGTTTAATTAGTTCCTCGTTTCGTGCGTTTTTCTACAAATTTACACAATTATCGTATTAAAATTATTACGTAACCAGCGATTGTAAATTCAGTCTGAGTGTTGTATCTTATTCTATCGTATAAGCTCTTTCTTTTCTTATCAAAATCCTCTTGCGTGCGTCAACTTAGCTTTTGATTGAACATCGTTTTCTACTTTCCGCAATGAGTTTGTTTGACATTCGGAGCTCAAATATATTAAAATATCAAAGACCAAATATGGATCTTTTGAAAAAAAATTTCATTAAAAAAAAAAAAATAATAAACCAATATATTCTTGTCGATGTTGTGAAATAATGATTATTTTTTATTATTCGTGATTCTTTATATTTTCTTGTTGAAAAAGGAATTTTTTTTCTTTTAATGTATCAACATGCAGTATACCGTTCTTTAATATATTGCTTAGTTGATATTTTATCGATCATAATTTCCATTATGCAAACAATATTAATTTAACTTTGTTGTCCTTGCATACTATTTGCCGCCATCAGCTTGAGAAAAGCTTAGTTGGAATTAGTAGTTTATGCTCTTTAACTTGTTACAAAAATCTATGTCAAATATTATTTAAAGTTGTTTTCGCTGAATTTATTTCAAACTGGAAATGGCGATCACTGCTGGTCGTCTGCAGTCTAAAAACCAAATAAAAAATGGCTTAAGGAATATCAAACGGCAGTGCTCGGAATAAACAATTCTAACAAACGAGGTATGTGGAATGGGAGATAGAAGTGAAGCTAAAACGGTGTTAAAATTTACAAGCTCACTTTATAAAACATTTACCGTGACCTGTGCCATGTAGTATGGTATTTGAGTGATTAAACTGTGCACTCGATTTATAGCCGCCCCCAAATTCGGGCTACAGCTCGACCGCTCGTCGAATTAAACACCAGTCTCGTTTAATTGCCGCGGTAATAAATCACATTTTTAGAAACCAAAAATGTTTTATCGCCGCAGTAATAAATCAAATTATTGAAAAACTAAATTGAAGCGGGAACTACGAGCTTAAAGTTAAAATACCTGCACTGCAAGGGATTTTTTTTTTTACCGTAGTTCATTTTAAGTACATTCAACTTAAATCACTTGTTAATAATGCCAAGAAGAAACACACACGGTGTGTATAGATTAATTATTACCTGTATACTTGTCCATTTTGATAATGTTGATGAGTGTTTTGAAATTGGCAATGCTAATGCAAACAAACGCATTGCTAAAACAAATTTCAAATCTCATCTATCTCAAATTTCAATGTTTGCCGTTCCCTATCCCGTGTTTGATTAAATGGCTTCTGGAAATGCGATTGCTTGCATCTGTGGATGCAGCAGTTACTAACTTAGCATATATAGCACATTATTTTTGAAATTGCATTGATTGCACGGATAACACTAGACCACAACCAAGAAACGTACGAAAAAGTTTTTTAATTTCCTATTGAATACCGGTATTATATAGTTTTAGCCTTAGAAATTATTTATTTGACATTATCTTTTAAAACAGGATTCCCACTTAACAGAATTTATTTTGTTCTTTAAAATATGATTTAATTTCATCTGTGTTTCGTTTATATTTTAAAAAACAGCAAATTTTTTCTAATACTGTGAAATGCAAGTTCGATTCTCGCGCTATTAGAACTAGTTTCTAGACGTTGAATAATTTATTATAGAATTATCTGTAAAATGTGAAAGCAACACTGATTATTTTCCCTTTTTAGTGTGTTTTCCCAAACGAATTCAGAACCTTAAAAGAAGTGAGACATAAAACTAACCATTACAAGAAATTACGGTCCTGCACACGAAAAAATAAAAAAAAAAATAAAAAACAAACACTAGCAAAAGCTCACATACAGTATACTCAGATGGAGAGGAGAAAAAACTCTTACTCATCCAGAACGATGCAGTGTTTTAAGCAGCACTGAATTGTTATTTGTAATTGTTTTCTTTCCTCCACAGCAGATCATGGCTGTAGCAGAAACATAAAGGATTAGAGAAAATTGGCCTTTATCGCATCAGGATTAATGTTTAACGTTGCATTTGTAAGATTGGATGAACCATATTTCTCTATTTTAACTAATGTTATTCTTGCAAGCAATTTATGCTATGAAATGAATGATCACTTGTATACATTTTCACGTTTGTCACTTTACTCACGATAATCTACGAAACAAAACACTCCTTTACAAACCTTCATCAACATGCAAGAAACAAGAAACACGTTGTGTCTCTCTTTGCATTTTAAGATTTCGGTTTATTTCATTTCATTTCACGTCTCTTTGAAAACATTGCACAGATTTAGCTTTGTTGGGTTTAAAACTAACATTTTGGGAAGATGTAAAGGACAAAAAGACAATACTTTTTACTGCCATTTGGGGAATACGATGCCCTTAGCAGCAAAACTATGCTCTTTTGCGCATATTACAACAAGCTATGAAGTTTACGCGATGCCACTGCTGCTGCTTCACTAAAAATAGCTTCTCTGCATAACCACGTTTTGTGATGGACAAGCGCGCGCTTTTCATTTCAGAAACACGGCAACTAAATTTAGGCCGCCATTTTAATGATGCGCTTTATACAAATTAAAAATTAAGCATGCATTTGTCTCAAATCAATTTGTAAACAAAACTAGACAATTTTCTTCATTATCAATAATAAAACAGCTGCACACAAACGTAAATTCACCAAGTAGTTCAAAGTCAAGTGATCCTTGAAGGACCACTACGTAATCAACTTGATATTAGTACTTAAAATAAACACTAAATTTAACCGCGACAATCATAAATAAATATATTGCAGCATGAGTCTATCTTTATCCTTAATTAGTTTAAACCTAGATTTTTTTTAAAAATTCCCTAGTGCCAGATGTTGCCTACAGGTCTGAGTTAACTCACACTGATTTATATATACGTTGGGTTTTAAGTGAATTCGCCTTGGCTTTAATTATTGCGGTTTATTGTGACATAGAAATCAATTTTGGTTTCCAACAGATGCTGATCAACACCAATATCATTTTGCCAATCTTACGGTCACTTATTAAATTTACTAGTGCACTTGTATGTTCACTTAATGAACCAAAGGAATGTAGCACAATTTATTGTTGAGTCAATTATAATACAGTAAGATACTAAAGTTACAGCACGGGACAGGTGGTGGATGAGCTGCATTCTTCATTTGTAGCTAGGCCACAGAATAGTTTGTGCAAAGCCCTTTGGCTGTCTAGCCACTGTCATTTTACAGCCCCTTCCACTGGACCATGCAGCGTCTTTTTCATTCAAAATTGCTAACCGCACACACAAGAGGGCAATACAAATTGGGATTTAGAAGTTGGCAGATATCAGGCTGCTATGAACTTTCCGCTGCGGTTGTTCCCACAACTAGCTTGCAGTGCAATTTCACTTTGAACTCCCTATTGTGTGTTGTACACACACATAAATGAAAGTAAGATATAAAAATGGTATAAAAGCTATCCTGTTGCTACATCTATTTCCTTAGCATCTACTTCTGATAGCATTAATTCGATGTAGCAGCGTGTGCAATCGTATTTACAATAGTGGGGTGAGTGTAGTATTTGCAAACTCATACTACAGATGCGGTAAGATTTATTTTTATGTGATGTAAGGACTTTCTAACAATCTTCAATCAATAATGCCAGACCCAAGTTCAGTACTGATATTAAACCGACCCCGAGTATTAATAAAATTATTGTAAGTAAGACTGCAAATAACTTAAATGGCTAAAATGGCTGGACGTCTAGGGGTTATTCATTTTTATTTAAAGTCGCGAGTGGAATGCTTAAGATTCCCTTATAAACTCGAAAGTATAGCTCATATTATTAATAAGAGCTCTTATAAATCAATAAAAAGTTATATTTATTTGTAAGAGCTCTTATAAATAAATAAAAAGTTATATTCAATGAAAGATATTTTTAAAATTTTTTCTCGGACTTGAGAAATCGCAAAATGTATTACCAGTCTAAAATTGGTAATGGACATGAAAAATCGAAGCAAAAGGTTAAGAATGAATTTGAACTCTTCGCCTCGCGATTCGAACGGTGTTCATTGGAAATCGCGCTTGGTGATGACGAATTCCCTTCTTCGCTAATGGGTTCGGTTCGCTTGATGGAATCCAGTAATAGTTTTCACGATAATCTTCCAATGCAGGGTCCGAAAATAATCCGTAACTGCTACTTTAGTCCTGTAGAAGGAGGTTTGCAACATGTGGTTTTAAGACGTCCAGATCAAATGTCCTGCTGCGTAAAAATTTGCTCTGGTTTGCTCCGTCACGTAGCGGGCGTTGTCTTCTCCCTCAAGGTGGCTTCGCGGGTTCACCTTTTTCTCTGTACGGTAGCTTTAAAAAGAGTAAAACTGGGTTCTCGAATAAGCAGTTGATACTTAAGCTTATTCAAAAATACTAACAAACAATCTTGAAAATTCTTTAGGCGTTTTGAGGCAGTGGTTTCAATTCAAAAGTTTGGTTCATACTGAATTTTTTTAGAGAATATTTCTCACTTTACTTGTACAGGATGTGATGCATCATTTTTCTGCTATGGCAACTCCCTAAGTTGTATACACGATGATAATAAATATAGATCATTTTAATTTTGGCAAGAATTATTCACTCTCATCGTAAAGGAAAATTCCCTGAGATCCCGAAACGAATTTCGAGGTTACTACAATATTTAGATGATTGAAGTCGCATCACGACAAGTCAAGAGTTAATGCGTAAAAGAGAATTCATCACATTGAAATGGAAGTGACGATCAAATATGTGGCTTTTAAAGAAAATTAAACTTCCTGGCCACGAAAAACGAGCGTATATATTGACTATTCCTGGCTGCGTCAGTCCGTTCGTAGTACCACAACTTTAAGTATTAAAATAATTACTAAAATTACAAAACTTGTAATAATTTACAAAAAAGAAATGAAAAATACTGTATCTGAGATAACCTAAGACGTTTCGTTTTGTCTAACCCTGATGACGAGCACAAAGTTGAAAGCGTAATTGAAGTGTATCGAATAGTACTGAAAGAGGGGAACTGAACACAATAGTAAAAATCATAAAAAATATATTATTTTTTTTAGATGCAGTAGTTTTTTGAACCCAGTTTAGAAATTAAGAAACTTGAGCTTGATATCTTGCTTCATCTTTTATTAAACACAAATTGTATTTTATTTTTTTCAAAAAAAATCAGCAACTTGGATTACGTTTCAGCTTCTTTAAAGTTTTCCTCAATAGTTTTTGTTGACATAAATAAATAAAAAAAAAAAAATAAAAACACTATTTAAGTTTACATAGATTTTACAATTAGCACTGAGTGTCAATAGCAGGTGCCTTTTAACTGCAGGTATCAAGGGGCCCTTAGCTACAACAAATATGGGAGTTCTTTTCTGCAAAGCTAGCTCAAGATCTTTTGCTGCTCCAAGCGCAAAAAAAAGGTGATTTGGGTTGTGCTATCGACATGACTGTCATGTGTAAACATTTAACGTGTCTCTAATCTTACGCTCAAGAAAATAAATATTAGACCAGTAATACTGCTAACAACTATCACCAATAATGTGCGCAGAACTTTGGGCCCTCCCATGATGCTGCAACTTCTTTAGCTTAATGAAAAATTCGGCCCTCGGACCAAGTTATTTGTCCACATATAAAGATACAGTGATTTCAGTTGCGAGATCACAAATTTTTTATCACTATATTGTGTGCACTAGTTCAGGCAAGCTCAAGACGTCTAACACAATCCACGAGCAGGGACAGACTACCAATATGATGTTTTATATTAGCACAGAATCCATTTTTGAAGCTGTTTGTGTTATTCAATTTGAAGCTTTCTTGTAATAGAATTAAAGATGTTTAAGTTGATGTTAATTCTGAAATGAAAATTTGCACTTTATAGTGCACTCAACCTTTGAAATATGCTCATATATTAAATAAATAATAAATAAGTGGATCATGCAGTTCTGGGCAAATTTAAAATAATACTTGCAGTGCAATACAAAACTCTACCGACCCCTGCTATGTGTTTAATTTACAGTATATCCTCGTGTTATTATCATCATTGTAGAAGCGTCAGAAGCTTTAATAGATATTAATAATTAATAATTGATTGGCTTCCTGTGTTCGTGTGACGGGGACAAGTCACAATAGTTGATTGGTTTTTCTGAGTAATTTGATTGATTCACAGGTCTCACCCTGTAAAATAATAAAACCAAGGCAGAAGGATTTTCTAACATGGTTTTGATTTGTCACTAAATATCCAACTTTTAAAAGAAACAACTAACTGTCAATGAAATCTTTAAAATTTTTTTTGTGGCACGTTTTGCACAAAAAAGTGTTAAATGTCTTCGTGCATTCGTGCAAAGAGGGACGGTATAAACATGGTTTAACAGATTAGCTATTCATGCACAACCTTCTATAGAGTGAAATTAGCAAATTGTCTATGGACTGCGGAGTTGCAATTTGATTTCACAAATAAGTCCCTTGGTTTTTTTAGTACCATTTTCAATTTGTTCACTTTTGCATTTGCTCTTTTATTTCTATTATGTAGACAACTTCCTTTTATCTTGATAAATAATTTATTTGTTTTTTTTTGTTCTACTGCTAAATTGATGGCATTTTCTTTTTAGCACATATTTTGGCTACATGTGCAGTTAGTTGTACATGTAATGAATCTCGAATTCCCTGCCTTTCCTTGTTCAAAAATGGCGACAGGTGTTTGCAGTTTGTGCCTGTCAGTACAGTGATTACGTATTGATTCATAATGAATGAGATTCAACTTTTATTAAGAAACCAACAATAGACACGTCAAAAACAAAAGAAAAAAGCTGGCAGATTTTAAAAACCAAAATTACTCGCAGACAAAAGAGAAACGCGAGCGTTCCTTGTGTTTACTAATGCCTTGCCCGCACCTACCACAAAATTTGTGATATGAGCATCATCGAGTCTCAAGCGGAAATTGCACTTTATCGGCCAATGGGAGTGCAGTTTTGCTAATAAATGTACACAACCACAAGCACATCACATCAGTGCTGACACATGTCGTCTCGCATTGTGAAATGTAGTGTAGTTTGGATATGTAATCAACATTTGATTAATCTGATTTGTGAATTTGTTGTAATTTAAGAAAGGCTAAGAAAAGGCCAATTTAATTACGGTAGATGCGGTTTATTATTTAAACGAGGTACTTTGTTTTGACTAATTTAGTTTACATAGGAAAGTTTTAGCCATTAAGCTTCCACAGGAACGTGGAAATGGTAATTCATTCAGGTGAAAATTTAGCACCGAGGTTAACCCTCAATTTTTTTTTTTTTTTTTAACTTCTACACTTCCTGTGTGTTTGTCTAAAGGATAGGAGGATCGTGCTGCAATCCTTTGATGTGTGATTTGAATCTGTATAAACCGCAAGCCAGAGTGATTGATAGTGGGAAGAATTTTTGTAATGATTTCCGGTCGGTTTGAGGCGCCCTCTATTCTATTGGCGTCCCCATTCACTTGCTCGTTGACTCTGGCCTCTGACTGAATTGTCAATTTGTTCCCGGGAGACGAATCGCCATGATTCGCGTTTCTAGTCCCTCATTAAGACCACATTGCGTTTGGCCATCTAACACATTCGTTTCCTTATTGCAGGGCAGCTGGGCGGTGATGAGAATGGCGGTGGAGGAGACAAAGAAGCAGACGAATTGGCCGAACAAGAACGCCAAGAGGCTTTACGTGAAGCAGAAGAAAGACGAAAGGACAAACATCGTAAAATGGAGGAAGAAAGAGAAGTCATGCGCCAAGGAATCAGGGACAAAGTAAGAAAGAAATGGGAGGGAGGATGCATTCTAGCTAAACCTAACCTCTCCTAACTCCTTAACACATCCTAAATGAGGCAATAGACCTTTTGTAAGTTTTAAAAAAAAAAAAAGTTTACCGGGATATTTTTACGTTTTGGTGAAATGAAATAACAAGGGAAAATATTTTAATTTTTCATGAACGGGGTTGTGTAGCTTATCAGACACACAAATGGCAAAAGTATGTCATCACTCTCTTCTTATCGGTTGTCCGCTTTCCTTTTATCTATCCCAAACAAACGTGACGACGCACCGACAACGAATGACGTGTGGTCTGCGGGTTGAACCGAGGAATTGGGTTTGACTTACGACGGGTCTCTCACGTGATTAATTCCACTGAACTATGGAAAAAGTGGCAGCGTAAACATGCGGCGATACGAGCAAAAGCATTGCAACCACTTTTGACGAGTGGGGCTTGCAGATTGCACTCGTGCGGTTCCGTGAAAATAAGGCTTCGTCTTGCGATCTTCGTAATTTTTCTTTTGGTTCCGCTCCGTATAATTCTTGACATTAGGCATTCGCTTGATTGCTTGATCCTCGTTTCTTATCCTTCAGTTTACGCGCCATTATACGGGGCAATTAGGGAGCGTTGAGTGCGGTGACGTCACTGCACGATCCGTTTCATTCCGGATTCGCATTAAGAATTGATGACTGTTATTTACTGCGTAATTAATATCATGTTTTGTCTCGTGCTTTGCTCCTTTGACAGTACGGAATTCAAAAAAAAGAAGAACTACAGCAA
This sequence comes from Strigamia crassipes, assembly GCA_034683725.1. NCBI lineage: Eukaryota > Metazoa > Arthropoda > Chilopoda > Geophilomorpha > Linotaeniidae > Strigamia > Strigamia crassipes. The sequence goes on from JAQFXT010000105.1 coordinate 71,849, forward strand.
GAGCAGCCACAAGAAGATGACGCTCCTGGGAGTTTGAACCGGAGAAAGAAAACGCCCGAAGAGTTAGCGAAAGAAGCCGAAGAGGAGGATCAGGACGAATTTACAAGTTCAGTGTGAAGCCGGGCTCGTTTTATGTTCGCAGTAGATGTGGAAAGTAAAGTAGAGAACGCACCAATCTTCGTCAACTTTGCGCATCAGTTGCTTTACGTTTACTGCTAGTGTGAACACGAGTTGCTAAGTTATTTGCCATTTGCTATCTCGCAATCTTTTGTTATTTCAGAACTGAAGAACACGTTGGAAACGCAAGTGAACGAACTCAAACAACAAATCGAAGGCAAATGTTCGATGCAGTGAAGTGCAATTGCAACATCTAGGAGTTGCTATGCAAATTAAATTAAATTAAATTAAATTAAATAGATCTTAAAAAATTTCAAAAAAACAAGAAAAAATAAGAACAAGAAAAAAAAAAGTATTCATAGCAGTTTCAAGATGATGATTTTTTGAATCACACGAATTCCAGGACGTCATTGCCGCCTCTCCTTTACCATAACGAGATGTTGAAGATCTCCAACGACAAATCTGGCGATCGTCATCATCAGTTTCCCCCCCTTTTGACATTCTTCTACTCTAATTCTACTACTAATACTCTTCTCTTAATAATTGCAAGTCTAATCTTGAATCTGTGTCCATTAATTCAATGTCAATTAGAAAAGAAAAAAGAAAAAATCCTCCTTAGGGGCCTTGATTGCAACTTCTTAAATCATTTTTTACCACAAACCACCACCCGCCTTTAACCCTCACTTACATGTATTTTACATTCCTCCTTTTTCATAATTCAAACGCTACACTCAGGGGCCTGCCTCTGTCTTAATCCTTTGCTTGCTGCACATTCCCCCCTTCCCTTACTTCTCTCATTTCCCTTTGTTTCTCTCCTGGACTCAACTCCCAACGTATTTGTTGTTTTTTGTGGAATGTGTTGAAGTGTGGTTGACTAGTCATTGGACAATAGTTTCTTGAAGTTGCAGGGTGCCCCCCTCCCCCTTCAGTTTAACTTGTGATATCTTTTGGTACCTCCAGAAATATTAACTGGAACAAATAAAATTAAGAAAATTTGTATTTCTAGAGAGGGGATGAAAAGGCAGTAGGCCTAGTTTTAGAGGGAAAAAAATAGTTATATATAATGCATATATAAATATATATAGAGAGGATTAAATAATAATAATTATCGATTATTAAATATTAAATATGTACTATATAATCATATAAAAGTAGTTGATTCCATCCATATACGGTGAAAACAATTGAAAACATTTTTTCAGTTGAGATGAATGTTCAGGTGTCACTTAATTCGGTGCAGCTATCAATAACTGACAGTTGGATGCTTTCAATCGTGGGTTTTTTTAATTAGCAGACCCAAAATTGAAAACTATCATTTGTAGATGGAATCATTTGGATTAGTTAGACTCAGATTAGTGGTTGTTTTTCATAAAAAAAAATGAAGAAAATAACCATTAACAAAAAAAAAAATTAAATTAAATTTATAGCTTCAAAACAGTTTTCAGGAAAAATACGTGATCTCGTTAAAAAAGATAAAAAAAATAAATAAATAAATAAAGAATGTCAAATTTCCTTTATTTTTATTTGGATTTTCGATAGTGAGGCGTATATAATTTTACAATATATATTATACGAGGTTTAAGAATGTACTACAATATCCCCGAATTATACAGGTGGGATTTATTTGTTTGTTGATGTGTGTACACGAGACACCACTTGTTGTTCATTCAAAAAAACTCATTTAACCACACGTAGGCCTAACATTTTGCAAATTTCAGCACAATTTTAATTAATCCGTGTTTCATGCATCTTTTTCTGTCATCTCATTTCCGACTTCCGACTTTTTTCTTTTCTCAAACAAGTGAGGGGAATGAAATAATTGGAATATCTGCATCACCTGGACCGGTCAAATTGCGGCTCTCTTCCGGATCCCCTCACCCACCCATCCCCCGCTTGGTGTAGTGTGGTAAATGTTTAATTGTTGGTTACTTTTGTTTATTTCTTTTCGTTTTGTTGTTTTTCGTGTGATTTCGTGATGGGTGGTTTTGTGGGCTCGCACCTGTCCACCTTTTCCCCACCAATTCACCAATTTTGTGGCGCACCTGCGGCCTAAATGGAATTCGTGTCTACGCTAAGTGTGAGCTTTTGCAGCGACCTATCAAACCTCAAGTGATTAAGAAAGTAAAAACCTCATTTGGTGTAACCTTCCTTTGTGTACGGAGTTACGTGACTTGAAATTTTCTCCCTTTATAACGAAAAAAATCCATAATTGCTGAGCCAAATGAGTGACGTAATTTGAAAAAGTTGAAAAAAGTTGAAAACGTTGAAAAACCATATCCAGGTGCAAAGGTCGGAAGAGGAATCGAGGGCAGAGATTGAGATTGCAACCTTGTATATCAAATGTCTGTCACATTTTTATTTCGAATAAAACGTCTACATGTGACTAGGATTACCAGACATTCAATCCATCTCGTAGTGTGACCCATTTTTATTTTTATTTTATTTTATTTTATTTTTTTTCTAAAAAAAAAATTATTATATTATAAATACGTGATCCTTCAGCGATTTAATTTTATACATTTTGTAATTTTTTCAAGATATAAATAACGTGTAAAAACTGAAAAAAGTATTTAATAATGATGATGATAATGTATATTTTAATTTTATAGTCTTTGAACTGTTAAAATCAAAAAAGCACAATTTTTCTCGTCACTATATCATATTTGATTATTCTTTTTATATTTGGCAACAAATCTGGTAACCTGGTGGTGTATAGGAAAATTTACTCTCTATAGATCATGTGCATGTTATTATTGTAGCTGAAGCAAATTGTTGATAGAAAAATTGATTAGGTCATTCGAGAAGTTGATAATGAGAATATTCTGCATGTTTTCGCCTGGCGAACGTATTCGCCTGGTTTAATCGATTGGAATTTTTGACAAAACGAAGCAAAAAATACAAATAAAAAATTCACTTTTTTTTCCTCCTCAGGTTATTAATAATTATGATATAGTGAATAATGTTAAATGTTTATTCGGTTTCCTATCCTGAAGAGACAATTATTTTTGTGATGCAAATAAAACTTAACATACCATACGATTTTGGGTTGTAATCAAACATTTTTAAAATTTTTGTATGAAATTTCAGAAAACCTTCAGTGTAAGGACTGTCGTTTCCCAATAATAGATGCCTGCGGCCACGAAATGCACGCTTTCATTTTGTTTTTTGTAGTTTCAAATATACGTAGTCTGAAAGTTGAACTTTTACCACAATGTGAATTTCAGAACTTTACAAAATGTATAATTTGGGGTTTTCGTTTAATCATATTTTCAGACTAGATCTCCTAATATCCAATTCATGTAGCTAACGTGTAAAAGCAACGAGATCTGTAAATAAAATTTTAATCTGAATTATGTTGAGAAAGATATTTCGTATTTTATCGATTTTTATGAGAAGCACGAAATAATACATCGTGAAATGTTGCTGTCACAGATTGCCATCTATCGGTGAAAAGCAGAAACAGATTTCTTTTATCCATTAGAGCTTTCAAACTAAAGTGCCTTTTTTAGTGAACAAAATTAACATCAGGGATATACAATAGTTGAGCCAAATTTCTTTTTTTCTTTCAGATCTGCATATACACAGCCTCAAAGTCTTATAACCGGATTTTTTTTTATTTATTTGATTACCGTATCCAAATGTTGTGTTGCATTGCTCTTTCTTCTTTATTTAACGAAGACAAACTTAGATAAATGTGGATATTTGTCTGCATCTACTTTCTTTCTTTAGTAGGAAAAGCTTTCCATCTTAAAGAGCAAATTCTTGTCTCGTTATATTTTCTTTTACTTTGTAGAAATTGTTTACAAAAAATTTTAGGTCTTTAGTTCACTTTTCTTACTCTTAGCAATTTCAGCTAAAGAGCCAAGTTAAGCTTCTCTGAACTTTAACAACGAGTGCCTGTGTAATTGTAAGTGGCATACTGCCATCTGCTACACAAGTTGTGTTTGTACATCTTGACCTGTTCTGTATATAAAACAAGCCTTAGCGTGCTCAATTAGAGTAATTATAAAATCACCCACGTTTGATTTATATCAATAAATAAACAAAACTGGGCACGGTCATTCTTGTTTTGACAGTTGGTAATGGAATAAATTTAGTTCTGTTTTATTAAATAGTCAAATTAATAAATTAAAGTGAAAAAAATAGGTTTTGTTACTATAGTAACAAAACAAAAGTCATTTAAGAGAACATTAAACATTTATAGTTTTATACGTAAGCAGATCGCTTGTTTTATGTGTAAGAAAAGCAATTTGCACTCGTTAAAATGACTAAATGAATATGCCTGACGCACATTACTTTTTTTTTTTTAAATAATTAATTAGGAGCAACTCAAATGATTATCGACCTAATAAAGAAAGGTGAGTGCAGTGTACATTCAATGGGTTAAAAGATCAAAGGGTAAGCACATTAGACGTTGCTTACAGAAAAGCGAGTAGAAAATTTTAAGCTACAAACAAATTATCATTTAACTCGGAAATTCAAGCAGAAATTAAAGTTTTATCAATTTTTCTCGTTTGCAATGTTCACACGAGCTAGCAGCAACGATTTCACGGCATTGTGCACCAAGTGCTACAAGAACACTCGAGAAAGTAGAAAAACTCTTTGTGTACTTATGTTGTTATGTGTGTCTTCACAGGTCTGTGCAAATGCCAAGTATAAAAAAAGAAAAAAAAAATTTTTTTTAAACATAATGTTTATTTTACCCAACAAAAGTTACGAAAAACAATAACTACAAACAAGATACTTCGAGAACTGCAGAGGGAAGATAACGAACGACAGAAATAAAACATATTTCAAAAGAATTTGTTTTTTTCTAAACACTCGCGAAGAGATAACTGTAATCTAATAATAAAAGATAGTTGCTCTTAGAATTTATGTGAAAAATATCAGAAATATGTAGAAACACAACAACAAGGCATGGAATGTAAACACAGAAAACTTGAATTATTGATCAAAAATCTAATTTTCTTTTGTGTTTTCTCTCCATGGTGGGGTTAGAGGCCCCAGGTGCAACAAGAAGACGATAAGTACAGCGACAAAGACAAGCACACCTCACTAATTCCTATAAAACAAATAATTACCGTTCAAATGTGGGATCTTGTGAAGGAATATTTTCAGTTATCGTCTTCTTTTCTTTTAATTTAACCAATTCGTGTTCTTCGTTTCGCAACTGTACCTTCGTATCTAAGAATAAATAAATTACTAGAGCATATTTTAATTAAAGATACAGTCCGAAACCTTCACAAACGAAATTACTCTGCAAAACAAATTCTGCACCATTGGTTTAATGCTATTTTTGTCATCGCAGATTTAGCTACTCGTTTTATCCGGTTCGGGCTGCATTAAATATTGAAAGGGTAAATTACTTAGTAGGTCATGTTTTAGTTGTTTTAGTTCTTCACTGATCGATGTTTCCATTATTTTCAAATCATTAATTTTTTTCGCCACGTCTATTTGTGCTTGCAAGCGAATTTTTATTTGCTTAAAATCTTCTAGTTTTTGCTTAATTAGAGACTCGTTTTTACTCCATCCCGTTCCAAAAGCAAAATACGTTTCCGAAAAATGTGAAGCAGCTTCACAAAATGTTTGTTGCAGTTGACTTTCCTCGTTTTCGACTGCTTTCAATTTAATATTTAATTGCAATTCTTCATTCTTAAGTGCCTGCTCTTGTTTTTGCATCACTTCTCCTCGATTTAGATTCCATTGAAGAGTTAATTCTTCTTCACAACATTTTTTTATCTAAAAACAAACACAGTATCAAATATATAAATGATTCAGGCACTCGTAATTTTCCTTACCTTAATGAGTTTCTGAGCTTCTAAGCTTTTTAATTCTTCCTCGGTGGTTTTAATATCGTTAAAGACATCTTCGATTTGCTTTTTCACTGTTTAAAAATTCAAACGTACAATGTGGTACAGTATGTTTTTTGTTGAATGACTCGATCATAGAAAGTAATAATTACCTTCAAATAATCGTTGTGTTTTCTCTTGTGCGTGTATTTCAGATTGTACAATTTGATTGAAAATAGTCTCGAAGTCGGCCGCCATTTTAAACAGACCAGCAAACGAGAAATAAAACCGAACTTTATATTTATTCCCTCATTCGTTCCCCAATTGTGGTTTATTAAAGATTAATTCTTACCTTCGGTTGTCTTGAAATCTTTCGTTCCAAGTTTTATTTTCAATTCATCAAGTTGACCCTGCTTTGACTCGCCAAAACTCAGCTTTGGGTCACGTGATGACCGGAAGTTTACTACCAAGTTTATAGTGATGCATTGAGTATATTTTCTACTCCGATTTCAACAATTATAAAATAAAAATTATAAATTAAATTTAACTACAATTTTTCTAATGAGAAAAATTATGCAATAACTACGGCAATAACTTCGTTTATAAATCATAAATATATTTTATACTTTTTTCGCAATTTATAAAAGGTGGGTAAAGTAAATCCTTATTTTAGCAATCTCGAAAAAAGTGAATGGCGTTATTCTGGTAAGTATCTTGCGTTACATCCATGCAATACATTTTAATCTGGACTGCAGTCTACAATTTTAAACGAAATAAACTCAATTTCCGAAAGTAATCGAGTTATGATTTTTTTTTAAAGTCCACTTATGCGTTTGGGTGCTTTGGATCTCAAATGATGTTGCAAAATGCAAAAATAATGTCATTAAATAAAAGTTTTATTTAGATTCATGTGGTGGATTATAGCATCATGAAGCACTACTTGCCTGGGGCCACGATTCTCAAGGGAAAGACATCAAACAGTTTTTTTAAAAGAGTCGAAACAGCAGTTTTTCTTATCGTGTTGGCAAAAGTAAGAATTTCACCTTCAATGCGCACATCCAAAACAAGCCCCCATTGAAAGCAAAGTTTTTAGAATGACTTGTTGCAGAACAAATAGCACTATTGCCTGTTATTATTTCTCTAAAAAATTTATTATTTGTTGCTGCAGTCTGCGATGCAAAAAAGATGTTTTTTTTCTCTCGATATTTATTTTCCCTCGAATACAGATACCGTAATAAATAATAAAAATTGCCTGACAAAAGAGAAACATTTAACAATTTTATTGACGTTTTTAATGCTAATACATACAGATGTTTCAACAAAAGAGAATAAATAAATTTAATGTGGGAGTGGGTCAAGTTCTTCTCCAATGAGAGCACGGGAATAAGGTGGTGGATAATACGATGGATACAAATCGTCATTGACGCGCTGTTTTCTGGTCAGGAAACTGTTGATTGCTGAGGGAAAAAACTTGTTTCGATGACAACATTTATTTCTTGTTCCATTTACGGGCAATATCTGATCCCCGCAACATATATTGAGCCGAGTAATATAGGCCTTTCCATCGCAGCAATCGACTTCTTCCAGCTGAGGTCTGGGACTTAACTTGTCATTGCAACAAATATGTTCTTGAGGGTTGTAAAGGTTGTGGCCGCAGCACGACGTCATCTCGAAATCGCCGCTTTTGACCCTGATGACACCACCGCAGCAGCTTTGTTTCTCGGGATAATAGGTACTTCTTCCGCAACAACCCAATTCTTCCAAATTGTGAGGATGAATCGTTCCTTCGCAGCAAATTTCGTTCAGAGCGTCAAAACTAGTGTCGCCGCAGCATGTGGATTTAAGAGTTGGTTTATCGATTACTTTATTTTGGCAACATAATTTAGTCGTTGCTTCGTACGATTCTCCATCGCAACACTGACTATTGTTGCTCAGTTTGGGGATGACTTTACCCTTGCAACAAAGCTCTGTGTCCATGTTGTAGACCGCAGTTTTGTTGCAACAGTTGAGATTTTTTCGACCACTGAAAATGTGATTGCCGCAACATGTATCATCGGGCTGCTGTCGTGCAGATAATTTCCCGTTGCAACATTTTTGCTTTCGTATGTCATAAACTTCCTCCCGTCCACAGCAAAAAATGTTGTCGGGTTGGGTGCATTGCAAGTGCTCGGGTAGAGGTTGAACGCGACCAAAACAGCAGACCGAAGTCTTAATGTTGTAAGTTTGATTGAAACAACAAGCCGTGAGTAAACCGTGCTCAATTGGTTGGGGCTGGCCTCCGCAACAGAGATGGGTGCTGAAATCAATGGCCTTGTTAGCGCAGCATGCGCTAGTCCAGCACGAAGCGTGGGGTTGCACAACCCCACTGCAACACGTTTCTTCACTGGGATCGTACAGGACATCACCTGTAATATGCATTACGATTTTTCAATTAAAGTTTGAAAATTAATTTTATGATTAAGCGTAGTATTTTTTAAAGTTGCTTTGGTTATTTTAATGCGCGAAGTGCATAAATGGGCAAAAATGTGTTAAAAAAAATACGAAAATGGGCACAAATGTGTGAAAAAAATTCGAAAACGGGCAAAAATGTGTAAAAAAAAAAATTCCGAAAATGGTTCTGACCTTGAATTTGTGTCCAGTAAAAAAGGAAAATAAAATTGGTTATCTTCCCGAGTCCGATCATGGTGTTATCGACCTGTGAAATAAAAAGTATTTAGTTAGTTAAGGTTGCGTTAACTAAGTTCATAAGCAAATGTTCTTACCTGTGGCAAATAATACAAGATGCTGTTTGTTGCTTACCCACCAGCAAGCACTTCCAAGTGAAAGTGATTGTGAAGGAGCATCAACTAAAAACGTGTTTTTGTCCACTTTATATTTGTATTTTTTTATTTCTTATGTCTGGAGGGAATTTTTAGTCAGTTCACTGGCCCGTCATGGCCAAGGACACGGAAAAAAACTACGTAATAATTAAATATGCTTTTTAAAAGTAAAAAAAAGCACCGCACGTTTGAAATTGAAATTTTATTCTAAGTCAGTCGTTTACATTAATATATATTTTGTCGGTGTGATTAATGCAGCCAAATTTACGCACAAGCCTGTAATATAACATTGGAAATAATGGTAAAAAATCCACTTATAGATATTTTATGCCTAGACTTACGTTTCGGTATTGTTCTTCCACGCAAGCGACGAAGAATTTTATCTAAAGAATTATAAAAATGCAATTTTTATTATTAGTGTTTGTCGTTAAGTCAGTACAAACCTCGTCATCCTTTTCTTTACGAGCATCAGATGCTTTAAATCCACATTCCTTAATTTTTTTCCACAATGTAACTTGTTTCTGAAAATGCAAACCCATCGCAACATTGAATATTTAAAACAAAATAAATGTACAAGTTTATTTATTTTATAACCTGGCCAGTTGGATAGTTCTCTTTTTTATCCATTATTCTTCGCACTGCGGTGGAATCAATGCCGTCAGCATTGATCTAAAAAATTGAAGTTAAATATGAAGATAAATTATACACAATAAAAATTCACAGCCAGGAAACGTGGACAGATTTGGTCACAATTGTTCGTTTTTGCCCCTAGAGCTTTGCTGCACTACGCGAACAAATTTTTGATTTGCCGGAAAATATTTTAAAATATTTTAAAAATTCACAACAATTGATCAAATTAAGATTATTTTCTTCAAAAGTATACGTATAAATTATTTTTTTTAACGATTGTGTGTTGCAATTGCATAAAATTTTCAACGACTTGATTTTTCAAGTTTTCTGGCGGAAATTTAGAAAAGCGAACAAAATCTATTCAAAGTTGTTATCATGAACCTTGAAATGTCTAGCTCATCAGTGAAAAATTTATACTATTTGATTCGCAACTGATCGTGATTATACATTATTTAAAATATCCACATTTCCGTGTGATGTAATGATATTACCAACTGTAGTTTTTCGCAAATGCATTTGGCAGCAGTAAATTGGGGTTGTGTCTAAAAAGGAAGAAGCAATAAAAATGTCACGCTTTATGTAATACACTTAAAGGGTCACTACGTCGTACCAGATAACTTTTTGGCATTGGAGGTTCGGTGGCGGGTTGTGCCTTGCGCTTAGGACGACTTGGAATCGGAGCTTTGCAGCTAGTAAATGCTGCACTGATCTAAAAATGGAAGTGTACATCGACATTTAAATTATGGCTAAACTTTAATAAAATTATTGCAACTAAGTATTAATACCTCTTCGGGAAGTTTTCCTATGCACGGCAGTTCCTTACAAATAAATGAACAATAAAATAAGAATAAAAATATGAATTGAGTTGTTTTTTTTTAAGAAATAAACAAGATGTCTACTTATTTTGTCACACTTACAACTTTCTCAGTTGAAACATTGCAAATTGCGAATGCAGCGCAGCAGAGAATCAGTATTGTGATCTTCATCCTGTCAAAATTCTTTTCGGATTGAATCAAATTAGGTTGTGCGTTGGCTTTTATGCGCAGTCCTCGAAGCGTAGGCAGTTCAGAATAAAGCCAGGAAACACGTTTGCTTGATTTCCACAGATTACCCCGTGAAAAAAAAGCAGTTTGCTAACAATAGGTGATTATTCTCCAAAAACTTCTAGGAATTATTATTTTTTTTTTTATGTTTATATTTTTTATTTCTTGCTTTTGCTTCTCATTTTTTTTTAAATTATTATTTTGTTTGTTCATTAGTAAAAAAAACAAATTTCTGACTGCTCAGTTTACCCAGCTGTTTATTTCTGCAGCACCAATGTTTCGAAACTTATTTTTTTCCCTCAATTTAAAGGGAAGTGACGGTTATATTCAAACTTATTTTTACAAAAGAAAACAACAAAATGTCACTCTGCGTGCCTATATATCCGTTTCTTTATTTATGTACTTTCAAAAAAAGTTACAACATAATGTGGAATGTTTTTATAAAATTTTTTTGTATTTCGCAATATTGTTACAACTGAAATTTGACTGCCAATATCATCAAAATATTTTTCTTTTTTAAATATGCATTTAATAGTCATGAAATATTGTGCGTAATAGATTCGTGCGATTTCCAGTGATTGTACATTTTCATACGAGTTTGTGTATTTTTTGTAGGTTTTAACTGCATGGTTGACAAAATCTGACGGTATTGCATAACCAACACAAATACAAGATCTTATCTTTATTTTGGCTTAGCTTACGTCAACGCACATCTGAAAATATAAAACAACAATATACATTTTAACCGTTTAAAGTGTTGGTTTTACTTTTACTTTTGAGGGAAAACAGTTAAAGCAGTCTGGAGTGGATAAGAAATGCTACAACTCTTTACTTTTGCACAATACCAATCATTCTTCCAAAATTTTTATTCCCAGATTAATACATCAGTATCAAGTACCGTACTCGATTTTTTTAGCATTATTTTCTTATTTCTCTGTATGCGAAAGGTATTGGCATTTTATTATACTTTAGTTCATTTTATTGCGTCTCCTGTCAAATATAACTCCAACCATGGGCGCCTATTAAACAGGCCCTGACATTGCGAACTACTAGATTTGCTCATTCACGAGGGTCAGTGGTGTATCAAGGTACTTGGGGCCCTGGGCACTGACACCAAATGGGGCCTCCCAATTTACATTAATAAAATTAAACTAAACTCGCCAAATTTTTATTTTATTTTATTCTTATTTTTGGCATTAATCAACTGAAATGGGGCCCCTATTAATCAAGGGTCTTGAACAATTATGCGCCTCTAACGAGGATCCATGACATCACAGTTATGCCATCAACAATGGTAGTGACATGCAGTCAATATGCATTTAGTTTACTGGGATAATTGGAAGTTTTTTATTTATTTATTTTAAATTCAAATTTCGAAAAAGGATGAGAAGTAAATTGCTACACACACCCTTCTGTAATAGTACTTTTAAGTGCGAATAAATCCCCAAAACAATAGAACAATTTGACCCATTTTTTATAAAGAAAAAATAGTTTTTCCAACTCCTCCTTGCCACTCATGTCCCCGATGTGGGTGCTGATGTTTAATTTACTTACATTGCGCATCTCTCGACTGAAGCATTCGAAGCTCTGGTCATTGGTCTATGTATTCAAAACAAGATTACTTATAGATACAGAAGAAGAAAAGAATAATAACTCGCTCACTTTGTTTTTGTCTTTTGTGCATGTGTCAATTGCAGCTTTCAGCCTTTGTTTTGTCTGAAAATACAATAATACCGTATAGTGTGATAGTTTTATTAAAATTTAAAAAACAATATTTAGTTTATGAAGTAATGATGTACTGTCTACTTCAATACTCCAATCCAGTAGTTTATTTACACATTTACTCTTTTGCTGGAAAACTGTGATCATGTAAACTTGGTCATTGTGAGTTTTAAATCCCAAAAAGATTTATTTTCAACTAATTTTTGCTATCGAAGAATTACCTCTGGCGCTGATCCATACATATCTAGTACTTGTTTATACCTTACAAAATCAACTGGCCCAAATTCCTTTTCTGGAATCTGTAAAATATAAATTATTAATCCTTACTGCAATTTAAAACACTATTGTACTATAAAGAGTTTCATTAATAGAGGCAATTTTGCAATTTAGCAATTTAAACATTAAAAAATATTCTGATAATAGTCACATGCCTAAACCACCAGTATAAGCGAAACGAAAAATTTAAAAATTACCGTTGTTACAAACGACAAAATTTCAACACTTACATTTTCAGAATATCTTTTAATTGCACAAATGCAGAATTCTGAATTTGATGACATCAAAAATGACTGTTTTTGTGACTAATACAAAATCACACAATTACAGAATCGTACATTTAATGATTATGAAACCCCAAAATTATAATTACCAATTTTAATTTTCGCCAAAAACAAGTTTTTACATTTTTGTTAAAGATAGTCTGTTCGTCCTAAAATAATTTGATTAGTTAGAAAAGTGCACGGTAATTACTGGAATAATGTATACTACCTTAGAAGCAGTCGTTGGCATTTTACACTGAGGTTTTTTCTCTTTCGGGTCTTTAGGTTCATTTGGAAGGTATTTTGTAAAATCTTTATTATTTCTCATAGTATCACATTTACATTTGCTCAGAAAGAATTTAGCCTGAAAAAAAAAAAAAAATTTAAAAACTGAGAAATAGGTTAGATAAAACTTACTAACTTCTTTGTTAGGTTGAATAAAGCACTTTTCAGTAGGTTTTGGTCCAGAAGTTGTTACAAGGGTCTTAGGTTTTGACGTAGACGTTGATGTGGAAACTGCAGTTGATTTTGGGGTGGGTTTTGACGTGGATCCTGGGATTGGTTTTGCAGTAGGTTTTTCCGTTGGTTTTGCGCCAGGTTTTTCCGTTGGTTTTGCGCCAGGTTTTTCCGTTGGCTTTGCGGTAGATTTTTCTGTTGGTTTTGCAGTAGGTTTTTCTGTTGGTTTTGGGCCAGGTTTTTCCGTTGGTTTTGCGGTAGGTTTTTCCGTTGGTTTTGGGCCAGGTTTTTCCGTTGGTTTCGCGGTAGGTTTTTCAGTTGGTTTTGCGCCAGACTTTTCCGTTGGTTTTGCGGTAGGTTTTTCTGTTGGTTTTGGGGCAGGTTTTTCCGTTGGTTTCGCGGTAGGTTTTTCTGTTGGTTTTGGGGCAGGTTTTTCCGTTGGTTTCGCGGTAGGTTTTTCCGTTGGTTTTACGCCAGACTTTTCCGTTGGTTTTGGGGCAGGTTTATCCGTTGGTTTTGCGGTAGGTTTTTCCGTTGGTTTTGGGGCAGGTTTTTCCGTTGGTTTTGGGGCAGGTTTTTCCGTTGGTTTCGCGGTAGGTTTTTCCGTTGGTTTTGGGGCAGATTTTTCTGTTGGTTTCGCGGTAGGTTTTTCTGTTGGTTTTGGGGCAGGTTTTTCCGTTGGTTTTGGGGCAGGTTTTTCCGTTGGTTTTGGGCCAGGTTTTTCCGTTGGTTTTGGGGCAGGTTTTTCCGTTGGTTTTGGGGCAGGTTTTTCCGTTGGTTTTGGGGCAGGTTTTTCCGTTGGTTTTGGGGCAGGT